>OX393557.1:9733483-9823483 GCA_947650365.1 Chamaelirium japonicum
TATATATATATATATATATATATATATATATGTATATATATATATATGTATATATATATATATATATATATATGTATATATATATATATATGTATATATACATGTATATATATATATATATATATATATATATATATATATATATATATATATATATATATATATATATATATATATATATATATATATATATATATATATATATATATATATATATAAACATCAAATGACCATTAAATGCCATTGAATGTGTTTTTATCATTTTTATAGTAGGTTTTTAATAGGATTTTAAAAAGAGCTGCTTTCACACACGGAAAAAGAATTTTGGCTCTTCAAAGACGTCAATGTGTCACAACATGTGAGAGAGGTTTCCATTTTAGTACTATACTATTAGACTAGTAAGAAACACGAGCAATGCCCGGATAATCTTGATGCATGCTATTTGGCGCAGACGACATCGCAACTATTCGAAGAAGTGTGAAATCTGAAGGGAGTGTGAAATCTGAAGAGAGATATTAACATCAAATAATCATTTAATGTCATTGAATGAATATTTATCATCTTTATGGTAGGTTTTTAATAAGATTTAAAAGTGAGTCACGTTCACACTAATGTTTTAAAAATCGAACTGGACCGGGCGGTTCAACCGGTTTGGACCGGAACCGGAACATGTTTCGGTTCGGTCTTTGAATAAACCGGTTTGTATGTTAACCCCGGAATCAAACCTTGCCATTGAAGAATTTAGTAAATATCTATTTAAGAAAACATATTTTCATGCGGTTCAAACAGTTGAACCACCGTTTGATCCGATTTGGACCGAACCGGATACCATTTCGGTTTGCCTTCCGGTCTGGTTTTGAAAACACTAGTTCACACACGGAGAAAGGATTCTAGCTCTTTAAAAGTCGTCCACATGTCATAACACGGGAGACGTCGCTCACAGCCCTTCGATGCAAGCGGTGAGGGCCCCGGACCATTAGCAACTCAATAGGCCACGTGGACTTCATAGGTTTGTGGGCTATTATGTTCCATGCTATTGGTGGAGCAGCTCATGGTTCCGGTGTCCATTCGTATGCCACACCTCCAACGGAATTTTGAAAGGAAAAGAAAAAAAAAACGATTAAAGCTGCCAAAATTAGCTCTGCTGCTCTGTCAAACCCAGCGGGCATAACAAACGCTTGTTTATCTCCATTGGTAACCTGTAAAATAAAAAAAAAAAGAAAGCAAAACAGAAGGAATAAAGAATTCCTCTTGAATTCTAATTACCTCTTCTCACCATACCCTTAAGATTTTTGTGGATTCTCTCTTCAATGATCTCCTGAGTTTTCGCGGTTTCGGCTCGAGAGTGGATCTGCTCTTTCGTCGATCCATCGAAATGCGCGGCAATTCGTGATTCGGGTCTGTTCGGGCGTGCTCCGAGATTCAGTGTCGTGATCATTTTGAAGGGAGGAGGGAGAAGGGTGATGGGCTGCTTTTGTTGGTTAAAACCCACCAATAGGTGCGGCGAAACCCCGAAGAAGGCAGTGGAACCGAAGGAAGGGAACCCGCTCGCCTCCCTCGTAAATACCATCACCTTCGAGTCCGGTATGCCCTATTTCTTTCGTATTTTTCTTTGATAAAGGATCAATATAATGCTGCTGAGATTCATTTTATTAGGGAACTTTCTTTCTTTCGATCATTAATTCATTGAATGACGCATCCTTGACAAATTTGACATCACCCACAAATTTTACTCAGATGGCGATCGGATCCACCGATGAATATTTTGACAAGATATACCGGGTTCAATCAATTCATGGGAGGGTCGCCAAATTCGACTCAAATTTTATTTTTTTTGTTGAGCCTTCGATAAGAGTTGAGCACTGAATCCGACCCAAATTGAAGGGATAAGGCTTTGTCAATCGATTCATCGACATTGTTCTTTTTCTTGGGTGATCATTTTCCGAATCTTACCGTTTTATAATCGAGTTCTCGGACATAGCTCGCGATGCATTTGCATTCCTATCGGGTTGTAAGCTTATGCGTATTACTAACAAATGGATTTCAGATAGCAAGAAGAGCAGATTGGCGGCTGAGGAGATCTTGCGGATTGGTCATGGGGATAATTCAGCAAGGGTTTTCACGTATCCCGAGCTGCAAGCTGCGACCGCAAATTTCAAGGTCGAGTGCTTACTTGGCGAAGGTGGATTCGGAAGAGTGTACAAAGGGCACCTCAAGGACACGAATCAAGTACCGCCGTTTCCAATTTTTTTTTTTTTTTTTACAACTCAATATCAAAGCATTTTAATCAGATTAGGCTTTTTTATATTTTTGACCTTCGATTTTTGGTAGGATATGGCTGTAAAGCAACTCGATAGGAACGGATTACAGGGAAATCGAGAGTTTCTCGTCGAAGTGCTGATGCTGAGCCTCCTCCATCACCCGAATCTTGTTAATTTGATGGGGTACTGCACTGATGCAGGTCAAAGAATTCTAGTCTATGAATACATGCCATTAGGTTCATTGGAGGATCATCTTCTAGGTAAAAAGACCTCGAGACATCGAAATGTAATTGTAATTGTTCTTCGATTTGGACAAAAGAAAAAAGAAATCTATTCACTGATGGTTCATGTTTTGCAGATCTACCTCCAAGTGAAGAGCCATTGGACTGGAATACGAGGATGAAGATCGCGGTAGGCGCTGCGAAAGGCCTCGAGTACCTGCACGATACAGCCAAACCACCAGTGATCTACCGCGATTTCAAAGCATCCAATATACTTCTCACTGAAGACTACCACCCGAAATTATCCGATTTCGGCCTAGCGAAGGTTGGTCCGGTTGGAGACAAGAGCCATGTGTCCACAAGGGTGATGGGTACTTACGGGTATTGCGCACCGGAGTACGCACTGACCGGTCAGCTAACAACGATGTCCGATGTGTATAGCTTTGGGGTCGTGTTTCTAGAGATAATCACGGGGAGGAGGGCGATCGACATCTCGAGACCCTCACATGAGCAGAACCTTATTCATTGGGTATGTTTAGTGATTAACATTTTTTTCTTACTCGATTGTATTAGAAGGGTTAAGGCCGCTTGCGTTGCAGTGCCAATTGGCCCTATTGAATAATCCACATCTATATAACATGCTAAGGCCGTTCGCGTTATTTACAACTTTACCACAAAAAGAAACTTTGCGTTATTACATTTTTATCACAAAAAAGAACAAAGACAAAAAAAAAATCGATCAAAACTACGGTTAAACCCCCCCCCCCCTCATTCGCTGAGAAGGATTCTCAAAAAAAAAAAAAAAAAAAATTATAACTACTGAACCAATCATCCAAAACCATCTTATAACTCATGTTCTAACAATTTCTTTCTTTTGAACATAAGAAGTTTTAAGGTAAATTGAATGAAACCCCCTAAACTATAGCCTATTTTTATGTTAACCCCTTAACTAAAAAACAGAACAAAAAACCCTTTGAATTTCTAAGGGGGGGTAAACCATTGACATATCATTCTCTAGATAGATCTGTTTTTTCTTTTTTGTCATTAATAATTGATGCCATTTTCTGGTTCTACTTCTCTAAGATCAAGTAAATTCATGACCATCATCCATCTATGCGACCATGCAGGCGGAGCCGCGCTTCAAAGATAAGAAGAGGTTTGTTGAGATGGCTGACCCCCTGCTTCAAGGACAGTACCCAGTGAAGGGCCTGTATCAAGCTCTTGCGGTCGCGGCAATGTGCCTCCAAGAGGAAGCGAGCACGCGCCCGCTAATCAGTGATGTCGTAACCGCTCTCGAGTATCTGGCTGTTTCCAGTCGCGAGCCTTCCGAGGTATCTAAAGACTCGATCCCCCGGAGATTGCCTTCCTGCGATTCGGAGACGAAGATCGATCATGGTGGGGGTTTTGAGGAGGAGGATCCATCACAGTTGCAAGCAAAAAGTGAGGAGGGGAGGTGTGTTTCAAGGAGAGAAGAGGAAGAAACTCGGGAGAGGAGTTAGTAAAGCTAAGGACAAGTATGTATAAATGAAATATACTCAAGAAGTTGGATATGGGTGTTTATATATGCTTCTGGATCCTGTAATAGAAAGCTCAACTCATGGATTGTTTAAATTCAAATGTTACAAAATTTGTCTATTATTTCAGGTTTTTAATTGTCTACTTTTTTATTTTTTGAGGGTAGTAGCTGGCTCGGCCAGTAGAGTCTCTAGGTTGTTGTACCAGAGATCTAGGATCTCGCCTTCATCGCATAAATAACGAGAAGTGGTCTATGCCTTAACCCTCCTCAGATGTGACGCTGATGGGTTCTCCCTGAAAAAAAAGAGAGAGCGCTTTTTTAGATCCACATTGGCCTACATCATTAATAGATCCATAATCAAGATCCTCTCAATGGAGTCAAGAAATGCTCAATTGTAGCTTGCAAGAACATTGTTGGCAATAGCATTATCGCCCAAGAGGTGCTCGCCTATATCAGAAGGACCATGGGTCGACGGGGCTACTTTGCCCTCAAACTGGACATGACTAAAGCTTTCGACAGAGTGGAGTGGGGTTTTCTTCGACAGGTTTTGGCAAAGCTTGGCTTCTCCAGAAGATTTTGTTCTCTTGTCTACGCTTGTATTTCCGGCGTTTCTTATTCAGACATAATCAATGGCGCTCCGGAAGGCTAGATACAAGCTAGACGGGGCCTTCGACAGGGATGCCCCCTTTCACCCTATCTTTTCCTCCTCTGTTCTAAGGCTCTCTCTCGCATGTGCCATTCAGCGGAGAGTCAAAAACTTATCCATGGCATCCGTATCGGAAAACAATATGAGTCACCCTCTCTCATCTCTTTTATGCTGATGATATTTTTATTTTTGGCAGGGCCATGGACCAAGAGATCGAAGGCATCAATAAGATCTTGGAGCAGTATTGCGAATGGTCAGGCCAACAAGTCAACTTTGCCAAATCCAGGATTACCTACTCTAGGAATGTCCCCAAGAGGCGTCAAGCAGAGTTCGCTAGCAATATTGGGGTAAAAATTATGCCCCAAGACGAACTTTATCTTGGCTCCCCTCTAATTCTTAGAAGATCAAAAGTCAAAGCATTCCCCTTCCTCAAAGACAAACTCAAATCTAAACTTAAAGATTGGAAGTCCAAGTCCCTCTCGCATGCTGGTAGAACTATTCTCATCAAGTCATGCATGGCCTTTATTCCTATCTATTTCATGTCAACTGTTAATGTATATATAGATGGGTCTGCTTGAGCCCATCCACAACAGGTGCATCACACTCATACCCTTTATACATTCAATCTGACGGTTGAGATGCATCCATAACAAAAGGGAACAATCGAGATGCATTCGATATGTACTTTGCACCCTGCCACGATAGGTGCATCACACTCATACCCTTTTTACATCAACTTGATGGTCGAGGTACATCATGATGGCATGAAATGTAAATTGGATGGACTTCGGTAAAAGGGCAGTGTTGTCCTTTTGTTGTTATTGAAGCGGGAAAAAAATCAACAGACACCTGGAAATTAAACGTTGCTTTCGATGAACCTGCTGTAAAACTGGATATGTTTCTTGTTGGGTCGACCACACCCATCGTGACATGAGGACAGCCCAATATAATTCTCGATGGGCTTTGAGTTAAAACCCAATGTGCCATAACTAAGGTGTGTACCTGGTCGGCTGTGGTTAAGCGGCGAATCCTAGCCATTCATCTAATCCTATGGATGGTTGGATAGACTTCGGTAATTAGGGTTTATGATGGTGTAATAGTTTAGTTATAAATAAGATGCCTTCATTTTATCGAGTATTCTTGACGGTCAATAACTAAACTATAAACACCTTCCTCCAATCTTTTCTTCTTCTTCTTGATCTTGGATTCGTGCCGCTAGAGGATCAGTCATGACTATCTAGCGAATCAAAAGGAATCAATGGTATTCTCATCAGGAGGTACAAGTTTCTATCGTTTCCTCTCTTAGTTGATATGATCTTCGTATTCTTCATCGAATCCTTACAGTTTTGAATAGATCTGCGTATTTGACCTAACATTTATATCCATATCGTAAGTTTGGATTTATTCTAGGGATCGACCACTAGGTCTCCTTTTCCTCCTTCCTTCTTGTCAACTTCTTATGAAATCCTCTGCCATTGGTGATCGTGCATGCCGTCTCGACCTTTGCCGATGCAAACTGCCTTTTCGAAGGAGAAGGAGGAGGAGGAGGACATAAGCTGCCACAAGAGATTGAGAAATAGAAGAGAAACTAAAGTATTTTCGTGAGTAATAATCAAAGCGGCAGCTGGCCACCTGATCTGGAAATAGGTTAGGGGATCTGGATATAGTTAGCGAGACCATAATCAAGTCCGGTCTGACGGGCCCTAGGGGTGGCAGTGTGGCACTGGGTCGGGTCGGGTTGAGACATAGGTATAAGGGCAAAACATCCAACCCAAACCCGACCCGTTTAATAAACGGGTCAAAGACTTAAACCCAAACCCGACCCGATCCGTTTACTAAACGGGTCGAGTTGTGTCGGGTCGGGTTGGGTCAACAGACCCCATGTAAACCTATCGGGTTGGGTCAAGACATGTCGGATTGGGCCGGGTTTGATCGAGTTGGGTCCGGTTGGTTCGGGACCTTCGGGTTGGCTCGAGTCGGGTTGACACGATCCATTTGTTAAACGGGTCAAATCGGGTCGATCGGGTTATAAGAACAAACCCGAACCCGACCCATTAAATAAACGGGTCAATCAGGTCGACCCGTTTATGACCCGAACCCGTTTAGGCCAAACCCAAACCCGCTAACTTCGGGTCGGGTTGGCGGGTCGGGTCAAGGATTGCCACCCCTACTGACAGCCCATTTACACTCTTAATTACACTGTAGCTGTCGTACTTTATTTGGCAGTCAAATCACTGTTACAAATTAGGGATAAGTATAGAGTTCGGATCTCCTCCAGTCGGTCGGTGGGCCCGCGCGATTCACTGTCCTGGCCGCCTGCCATCGTGCGGCTGTGATGCGCTCGGGCCCACCGACCGGGGCCGACCGACTGGAGGAGATCCGATCTCGACAAGTACGGGTCCGATTTCTGAGGGACTTTCATGGGTGAATGAAGCGTCGGTTACTTTTTCTTCCCTTATCCGGAAAACGGTAACTAACCACTATAAACGCTCATTCCACCTACCCATTATCCTCTTCTCCCCCCCATCAGATCAGAGACAGAGAGGAGAGAGAGAAGAGAGAGAGAGATAAGAGAGAGAGAGAGAGAGAGAGCAATGGCGTCGATCCCTTGCACACTCTATTACTTCCCCTCCTCTTTCCCGGCCAAGGGCTCCTGTGCACCATCGCCGTGCCCTGCAAGGAGGCTGGAGTCTCCCTTTCTGGCGATCAGGAGGAGGCTGGGGTGGCTCCGGCCCTCCCGGTTGGGGGCCAAGGTGGCACCCGCCGGCGGTGGAGGCAGCCGCTCGAGGGCCCGGTGCTGGTTCCGCTTCGGCAACCGTGGGGTCGACGCCGAGGGTGCCGGAATATACGGCAGCCAGTCCCGGGACGACTTCGATCGCGACGACGTCGAGCAGGTGAGGCCCCGAATTTGTCCCTCTCCTCCTCTTTTTTTTTGGGTGGTTAAAAACTTAAAATCCGGTCTTGTTGTTCTTCGATGAATGGCTTTCCGTATTATATTGTCTTGTTGTCTCTGATTAACGGCTTCCGTATTATATGGTTTTTGCTGCCAATCAATGACGACAAATCTTGGAATTTGGTTTGTGGAATCTTCTTGTTTTGGTTTTTTTTAGGTGATTTTAAAACAAAAAATTTATGGGTTCTGATGCCTTTGGTGTCTTTGAATTATGTGATTTTTTTTTTGTAATTTTTAGAAAAAAATTAAAAAAAATTGCTTGGTGATTTTAAGATTTGGGAATTATAGGGAAGGGGCATTTTATTTAGAGGGAATAGTTATCTCTTGTGAAGGATGGATTTATGTTTTACAGTACCTGGTATGAATCTTGGGTATTCCTTTTTCTTGTGGATTTACTGATGCAGACGAGCCACTACGTGCAGTTTTTCCACAGCTGATGGCGTATTTTCATCCGCGCCGGAGATCCAGGAACCCGATCGTCGATCCGTCTGCATCAGTGGAAAGCTTCATCGAAGCCCCACAGTTTTGGTTTTTACTTTATTTCGATCCGACCAACGGATCTTTAGTTATTTCAGTTTTTATTTCTGGTTTGGGTAGGTGCGAGCCATGTTCGCATCCGGTTCGAGCCACAGATGCCGAACTGACTCATTTCTGTGTTAGGTTTTTTTTAGCCATAGGATTTTAAGTTAAATTAGATCTCAATGGATGAGATTCAAGGGAGACTAAAACCCTAAATCCTAGACTACCGCACCCCATACCCGACCGGCCCCCTAGCGCGCGTCCCTCTCTCTCTCTCCTCCCGCGCGGGTTTCTCTCTCCTCCCGCGTCCGTCTCTCTCTCTACCCGACCGGACCCTCCTCTCTCTTCTTTCCTTTCTTGTTTTCTTTAGTTGTTTCCCTATTTATTCTAGAAACCCTAATTGCAAAGGGAGATGAATTGAATTGAAACCCTAACAACGGAGAAGCGGATCGCTTGCTCGGTGTATCTCTTCCGACGAAATCCTCTCGGCTTCTTGTCTACTTCTTCCTTCCGCACGCTTCTACCCCGTCGCCTCGCTATTCATCCTCGGCTTCACGGAAGATCGACGTGGAGTTTCTTCTTCTTCAAGATCATCGTCTCGGCTTCTTCACCCCGTCTTCTGAGCCACGCCTCCCCTTCCGCGCCATTCATCTGCAACCTCGGAGCATCGGAAAGCTGCCGGCATTGACCAAAGCACGGTGAGATCGATCCTCGATAATTTTCATGTGATAACCTGCTTTCTTGCAACCGGCCCTATTGCTGATTTCATTGTAGGAACCCTAAAATTCTGTTTCCCGAGAGTCTCATCCGTTAGGGTTTATTCGTTTAGATCTTTATTTGTTCTTGAGACATTGGCATATTATTTGAGATAGAGATTGTTATCATTGCTGAAATTCAGTCCTTATAATCTGAAATTATTGTTCTTGTTGTCAGTTTTATGATCTCATTGAATTAAATCTGATTGGTGATGAATGAATGCTGAAACGTGATTATAAGCGTTGCTGAAATTTATTGTTACATGCTGAAACCTGATTTTTATTGTTAAATTCTGCACTTGGATTCATGTAAGCATTCCGCATCGCATTTAGTTGATATCAGATCCCATCAAGTTGGTATCAGAGCGCACTAGTCGTCGCGTCCTTACGCAACGGCCGGTCCTCTTGCATCATTCGCATCATTGCCTGTTTGCTGGAATTTTTTTTTTATTTGCCTTCTTTCATTCTAGTTAGGCCCTTGCATTAATTAGAAACTAGCATCGCGTGTCGCATCCATATTAGGGCCATCCCTTGTCTCTCTGAGTGACCCGATATCATCTTCTATAGAATCTAGGATGGCTGGATCGTCTCCGCCCCGTACTTGGCAGGATGCCTTCATGAGGCAACAAGATAACATTGAGAGGCTTCAGACCCAAATAGAAACCTTGACCTTAGCCTTCAATAATTCCCAGAATCCACCGCGACCCCGTCGCGAACACAGGACTAGAGCGTCACCCGGGCGTAGTGAGTTAGACCTAAGGTCAGGAGGTGACAGCGTCAGTTCCTCTGATGGATCTGAGCGGCAAAGTAGGCACAGTCATAGGAGATCGAAATCTCATTGGGGCTGGGATCAGGGCATTAAGATAGAAATTCCTGAGTTCGAGGGTAGGATGGACCCCGAGGAGTTCCTAGAATGGGCCGAGAGAATCGACCAGTACTTCGAGTGGAAAGAAATCCCCCGCGACAAACAAGTCAAGTTTGTCAGCCTTAAATTGAAAGGTCATGCACTGATTTGGTGGAAACAGTTGCAGACCGCTAGGGGTAGGAAAGGGAAAGAAAAGATTTCCACCTGGACACATATGCGAGGAAAAATGCAACAGAAGTTCCTCCCTTCTGATTTCAAGCAAAACATGTTCCAGAAATTTCAGAACCTGCGACAGGAGCATAAATCTGTAGACGACTACACTAATGAATTCTACAAGCTCCAAGCTCGGAACGATCTGCACGAAGATGAAGAGCAGAGCGTCGCTAGGTATGTCAACGGTCTCAAGCCTTCAATTCAGGAGGTGGTGTCCCTTCACGACTTGTATCAGGTCAGTGATGCACACCGCCGGGCCAAGAAAGTCGAGTCTCACCACTCTCGATCTGCGTCCCGACGATATGACATCACTAGGGCACCATCCGGATCCGTTAGTAGACCACTCCCTGGACCTTCACCCGTAGCTAGCACAGTTCCCGCACCCACTGAGAAGGGTAAAGGAGTCCTAGGACCCAACCCGAGTCAAATAAAGTGCTTTAAATGCAACCAGCCGGGTCACAAGTCCGCCGACTGTCCTCGCCGTCAATTTCATCCACAGACAAATCTTGCGGATAATGACGAGGATAGCCACGAATCTGATGGGGAACACTTCAATGAATTAGTCTTGGAGGGGGATGATGTGACTGCACCACTGTTGGTCATTCACCAGTCGCCATCACCCCAAGCACCCAAAGCGTTGTTACCCCACGAGCTCTGTGGAGGACCCCCTAAGCCACACTGCAAGAACCAGAGGTTCGAACTATTCCGAACAATCTGCACTGTCAACGGAACGGACCTTTGTCTCTTGATCGATGGAGGTTGTACCACCAATCTGATAAATGAAAGGGTAGTTAGGAGCAAGAAATGGAAAGTTAAACCATTAGCTCACCCTTACAAGACATCCTGGCTAGATAACACCACGAGTCAGCTGGTAACTCACTGTTGTTTGGCAAAGTTATCCGTTGGGCTGCAATATAGAGATGAGATCTGGTGCGATATCATTCCGCTAGAGGTTGCTGATGTTATCTTAGGGCGTCCATGGCAGTTCGACCGAGATGTCCAACATCACGGTAGAGCCAACACCTATACTTTCCTGAAGGATGGCATCAATGTCACCCTATGGCCTACATGTTTTCGGAAACACCGATCCCATGCACCTCAAGCCCTTCTGAGTCAGAGTCCGTCCATACCACCATTCGCTGAAAACTTAGTTGGATGTCCATCTGCTTTACTGAAGATTGATAAGGGATTAGAGAACATTTTGAATTCCATTGCATGCGTATCGCATTTAGAGTCGGTAGGCATTCATGACACTTGCATTCATCATTTGCCTGCCTTCCATCCATTCATAGATCATTCATATGTGCATCCCTATTGTCATCCAAGTGTTGAGTTAAGCAATAACGACGATTTTGGCATGTTTGATCATTTTTCGAAGCAAATTACTTATGAATCATGCTTTCAACTTTCAACCAACCCATCATCTTTAATTTTTCGAAATCATAACACTTGGCATGATGGATTCTTTAATTTCTTATTTTCTTCACTGCATCCGGACAATGATGACATGACATATCTTCCTGGTTTAGAATCCCCTTGTTTTGCACCGTGCGCAGGCCATTTTGTGCAACACATTACGCACCCGCAACCCATGGCCTTTCAAGTATACCATTGCCAATCGCGCAAGCCGATGACCCGCAGCACATTATGCTCCCGCGGCCTTTCTTTTCACATGTCATTTGAATTTCATGTCAACCCGCATTCCTATTATCACATGAAATTATCTGAGTCTTTTAATGATCTTATCGTGCCGCGGAGGATGTTGGTGTTGACTTTCAGGTCTTCGCTTGGCGGCGAGGGGCAGAGGCTACGAGATGGAGTTGCCGTGTACCTGAGGCGGATCACTTGGCCACCGGACCCGGGAGAGCAGTCAGATCAGAGGCAGCGGCTGCAGTTGCTGCCAGGAGAGCCCCCGCCGGACCCAGGACCTGGCTCGACAGGAGTCGAGTTCTTTTGAGTCCGGGGGACTTGATGCAGACGAGCCACTACGTGCAGTTTTTCCACAGCTGATGGCGTATTTTCATCCGCGCCGGAGATCCAGGAACCCGATCGTCGATCCGTCTGCATCAGTGGAAAGCTTCATCGAAGCCCCACAGTTTTGGTTTTTACTTTATTTCGATCCGACCAACGGATCTTTAGTTATTTCAGTTTTTATTTCTGGTTTGGGTAGGTGCGAGCCATGTTCGCATCCGGTTCGAGCCACAGATGCCGAACTGACTCATTTCTGTGTTAGGTTTTTTTTAGCCATAGGATTTTAAGTTAAATTAGATCTCAATGGATGAGATTCAAGGGAGACTAAAACCCTAAATCCTAGACTACCGCACCCCATACCCGACCGGCCCCCTAGCGCGCGTCCCTCTCTCTCTCTCCTCCCGCGCGGGTTTCTCTCTCCTCCCGCGTCCGTCTCTCTCTCTACCCGACCGGACCCTCCTCTCTCTTCTTTCCTTTCTTGTTTTCTTTAGTTGTTTCCCTATTTATTCTAGAAACCCTAATTGCAAAGGGAGATGAATTGAATTGAAACCCTAACAACGGAGAAGCGGATCGCTTGCTCGGTGTATCTCTTCCGACGAAATCCTCTCGGCTTCTTGTCTACTTCTTCCTTCCGCACGCTTCTACCCCGTCGCCTCGCTATTCATCCTCGGCTTCACGGAAGATCGACGTGGAGTTTCTTCTTCTTCAAGATCATCGTCTCGGCTTCTTCACCCCGTCTTCTGAGCCACGCCTCCCCTTCCGCGCCATTCATCTGCAACCTCGGAGCATCGGAAAGCTGCCGGCATTGACCAAAGCACGGTGAGATCGATCCTCGATAATTTTCATGTGATAACCTGCTTTCTTGCAACCGGCCCTATTGCTGATTTCATTGTAGGAACCCTAAAATTCTGTTTCCCGAGAGTCTCATCCGTTAGGGTTTATTCGTTTAGATCTTTATTTGTTCTTGAGACATTGGCATATTATTTGAGATAGAGATTGTTATCATTGCTGAAATTCAGTCCTTATAATCTGAAATTATTGTTCTTGTTGTCAGTTTTATGATCTCATTGAATTAAATCT
Organism: Chamaelirium japonicum; assembly: GCA_947650365.1. Classification (NCBI taxonomy): domain Eukaryota; kingdom Viridiplantae; phylum Streptophyta; class Magnoliopsida; order Liliales; family Melanthiaceae; genus Chamaelirium; species Chamaelirium japonicum. The sequence goes on from OX393557.1 coordinate 9,746,484, forward strand.
GATTGGTGATGAATGAATGCTGAAACGTGATTATAAGCGTTGCTGAAATTTATTGTTACATGCTGAAACCTGATTTTTATTGTTAAATTCTGCACTTGGATTCATGTAAGCATTCCGCATCGCATTTAGTTGATATCAGATCCCATCATTTACTATAGAAAGTTATATTTCTATGTGGAAATGATGAAGAGAGGTGTTTTGGGGAAAAAGTAGACTCATCTGGATACCAAATGAGTTTCCGAAATACTGATCAATATGTTCTACGAGGTTGGGTAACGCTTATGTATGCTAGTATGCTCATAAATATCCGCAATAGAAAGAGATCACTGGTGTTGTGGAATCTTGATGCTCTGCTACCACTTATTATGATGATCCGGTAACGGAGCTTTTGGGGTCGATCTTTATATCAATATGAAACAAGATGTAAATTGAGATTGTGAGGCGCGCGCACACACACACACAATATATATATATATATATATATATATATATATATATATATATATATATATATATATATATATATATATATATATATATATATATATATATATATGATGCGAAACAATACAGGTGGACATGAAATCAGTAATTTAATTGTACTAGCAGTGTTTCGCTATGAATTAAAAGTTTCAGGTAGGAAGTTTTATTCAAGCCATCAGTAGGGAATAATGGGTTTTTAAAGAAAAACTCGCATCAGGCAGTTCGATCTCAGTTCTAAGAATTACAATGAATAATGCTTAAATTAAACGGCAAGAGTCCGTCCCGCAATATCAAATGCTAATGAACTTAATAGGCAGGTAGGGACGCACAACCTCACGAAGATGGACAGCAGTCAGCACAGATAATATATTAGAGATTTGACTGATGGAACATAAAGGTACCTTGCCGGCAGGGAAGTCCTTACTAGGGAAGTGATAGCGGTGCGGGAACGCCAACGTCACAAGCCACGTGCTCCTCCACGCTCTCTCTTTCGTCCAAAGAAGGGGGAGTTGATGTCAAGGTATCTGTCGCTGTCTGAGATCAGGCCGTGATCTGCGTCCGGGTCAGCTTTGCGAGCCTGGGGGAGTGTATTGAGAGTGCGGGCTCAGGGTGAGGGAGATCGGGTCGGGTTGGGTTGGATGTGGAAGGGAGAGAGGGAAAAGGGCAGGGGGGGTCGGGTCGGGTTGGATGTGGAGGGGAGAGAGGGAAAAGGGCAGGTGGGGAGGGGTTGGGTCGGGTTGGGCCGCAGCACAGGGAGAGGTGCGGACTGAGTCGGGGGAGAGAGGGAGGAGGCGGCGGGGGCTAGGCGCGGGGGCAAGGAGGCGGGTGGGCATCGGGACGGGGCGGACGGCAGCACGGGGAGAGGGTTTCGGGCCGGGCTGCGCGCAGGCCGGCGCAGGCAGGGCAGGGGCCGGGGCGGGGTGGTGGCGGGGCGTCGCAGGGGACGGGGCGGGGCTGGGACAGGGCGACAGCACCGGGAGCAGGGGCGGGGCCAGGCCGGAGCAGGGGAAGGAAGGGGAGGTGGGGCTGGGCGCAGGGGAGAGGAGGTCGCGGGAGGAGAGAGAGAGGGAGAGGATGGGGTAGGGGTTGGGCTAGGGTTTCACACGCCTAGTACCCACCTAGGGTTTCACACGCCTAGGGTTGGGATTGGGGTTTCACACACCTCACCCTGGTTTCTCTCAACAAGCATGTAGAGGAAAACAAAATTTTATTTCATTCTTCAGTACCACAAATAAAGAAGCAAGGGCCTTTATAAAGGCATACAACGACAGGTCCACACGGCCAACAGGCGAGGTGGGACTAAACACAAGTGCAAAAGATAAAGACACAAAAACAATATAGAATCGAGATGAAACAAATGATCACATCCACAAGCTAAGATGGCTCCTCCTGTGTTGGTACACGTGCCACTGGTTCGACTCGAGGTAGATGTCCGCATCATTCTCCCGGGGTGAGAGAACTCGACCCTGTCGAGTAAGGCTTGGTACGGCTCTCGTACAGCTCCAGCAGGTCTGGGTCCATCTGCTAGGGTCCCTGATGCTCAATCCAAGCGTCCTCAGAATGGGGCCTTCCTTTCCAGCAAACCAGGTACCGCCGGATTCCACCGTCGTCTACCAGAGACAATCTCGTCATCCAGAATATTATCAATGCCTTTTGATGTATATGGTGGGGATATTTCTGGGAGTGGGAGTAGGGGGGGCACTCAGGGGCAGGGTCCAGGGTAGGCTCAACTATCAGTGGATTTTCAGGGTTAAAATATGGGCCATTATAAGCCACTAGATCTTTAATATTGAAGGTGGGACTGATGCCAAAACCCTAGGGTAATTCAATAAAATAAGCATTATCATTTATTTCTTTTAGAACCCGAAAAGGACCCACATTGCGTGTATGTAGTTTCTTAACGGCTCCCGAAGGAAGTCGTTCCGGATGAATCCGGACCATCACATAATCTCCCATACTGAAAGTCTGAACTCGCTTCCGGGCATCGGCCCTTAATTTATAGGTCGCATTGCTCTGTTCAATTTTTTTACTGATTTCCTTATGTAGTTCATGCACATGAGATGCAAAAGCAGATGCCGACTCAGAAATTCTATGATGCTCAGACATGGGAATAAGATTGACTGGTTGCCTAGGTTTAAACCCATACACGATTTCATGAGGACTCATACTGGTGGACCTATTGACAGATGTATTATATGCAAATTCGGCTACTGACAGTTTCAGATCCCAAGTCTTAACGTGTTCACCCATCAAGGTACGTACAAGGTTTTCCGGACTCCTATTGACAACTTCGGTCAGGTTATCGGTCTGGGAATGGAAGGCAGTGGAGAACTGGAGCCTGGTGCCCAGCTTGTGCCATGGGATTTTCCAACAGAAACTGGTGATCTTGACACCCTTGTTGGGCATAATGAATTCAGGCAATCCATGTAACTTCATGACGCTATCGGACGTTTTGGAACAAGGGAGGAAATGGGTCACCTCAGAGAACCGATCTACGAAGACTAGGACCGAATCATGCTTCCTGAAAATCTTATCAGCTAGGGTTGATTGCTGTTCGGCCTGAGTACTCTTAGGTTGGGGAGGACCTAGTTTGACCTTCTTGCTCTCATTTTTAAATAGGCACATGTTCGAACGGCCATAAATGGGGACATTATTGTCAAGCAGACAAGGTCGTCCCAGAATGACTTGATCCGCATCCATGGTCAGAATATCACACCATATTTTGTCCAGGTAGATATCGAAGTTTATGGGGAGAAGGCTTCGTTGCTTGATTTCCATGGTGGTCGAATTGATCCAGGGGACCTGATAGGGTCGAGGGTAGGGGACGGCCTTGAGGCAAGTCTTAGAGATCACGGTTGATGACACGATATTGGTGCAATTACCGCAATCAACGATGACCTTACAGTTCTTATCCCCAATCTTTATGAACGTGTGGGAAATGTCAGTAAGTCTCCAGTTATCTTGATCCTTGGGTTGAGACAGGGTGCACCTAACAACTGACATGGAGGGAGATGACATCTGTCTAAGGGAACTCGAGATGGCTTCGTCATCATCATCAAAGTCTCCATCTTCTTCTTCAGCTTGATAGACGAATTCTGCCTCTCTGGCCTCTATCACTTCAATGAGATTGCCATCAATAATGTTGACTTTGACATGACTTGCACAGTTTGCGGCCATATGTCCGTAGTCTTAGCATTTACAACACATGATGAGGGGATTTACTTTGGAGAAGTCTTTCTCAGGGCCCTTGTCATGGTTGTCTCTCTTATTGCTTCGACTGGTGGAGTCGGCTCTTGGTTGGGATTCGTTGGGGTAGGGCCGACTTAGGTAGTTGTCCGAGAAGGGCCGAGGGACTTTGCTTTGGGAATCTTGATCCCGATGGAAATGGTTGGAGCTAATGCTATCGAGGTTCTGAACTAAGGCATAGGCTCTTTCCAACTCTGTAACATCTCGGGTAAGGAGCTCACTCCTCAGGTCTTCTCTCAAACCTGATCGAAAACGTGCCAGGACCTGGGCAGAGGTTTCTGTTTCAAGGACATTGCAGCGAGTTAGGAACTCGTCGAATTTGGTGACATAGTCCCTGGCTGATTTGTTGCCTTGGGTGAATTGGTGCCATTGGTCCAATAGGTGGGCTCGATATGATGGGGGCACATACTTGCCCTTTAGCTCATTCTTCATGGCGACCCAAGTATCAATGGGGTCCTGAGTTTTGGCGGCTCTCAAGGCTTCTACATTAGTCCAGTATTGGCTGGCAGGTCCACTAAGCTTCATGGCAGCGAATTGCACTTTTCGCGGTTCGGTTAAAGGGTACCAGGCAAAGTATCGGTCCATGGACTGGAGCCAGTCCAAAAAAAAGTGGGGATCGTGCCTGCCATCGAAAGAGGGCACCTTTAACCTAATGCTCCGGAGATACCGTTCATCCGGGTCTTGATTGTTCTACCAAGTTGGCCGAAAATCTTGAGGGTCTAGGGGTGGTGGAGCTAGAGGTGGAGCTTGGTCCAGACGGTCAAAACGGGCATTGGTGTCACGCTGACAAGCGGTGAGCTTCTAATTCATAGTTGTTATTCCTTGAGCTAACTCGGCAAGTACCCTAGTTAAGACCTCGGGATCCATATTGTCCGACTCACTCGACTTTCCTAACAGATAGGACCTACCTCTATGGGTTGGCATGCAAAGACAAACTCACAACATGATGCGTGCTGATTTTTTTTTTTTAAATATGGCAATCAAATGCAATAACTAAAAGAAAATTTTCCTATATGTAAGTATGCAACACAACTGACAGTTCCTACCTACAACCATGCTCTGATACCAAAATGATGCGAAACAATGCAGGTGGACATGAAATCAGTAATTTAATTGTACTAGCAGTGTTTCGCTATGAATTAAAAGTTTCAGGTAGGAAGTTTTATTCAAGCCATCAGTAGGGAATAATGGGTTTTTAAAGAAAAACTCGCATCAGGCAGTTCGATCTCAGTTCTAAGAATTACAATGAATAATGCTTAAATTAAACGGCAAGAGTCCGTCCCGCAATATCAAATGCTAATGAATTTAATAGGCAGGTAGGGACGCACAACCTCACGAAGATGGACAGCAGTCGGCACAGATAATATACTAGAGATTTGACTGATGGAACATAAAGGTACCTTGCCGGCATGGAAGTCCTTACTAGGGAAGTGATAACGGTGCGGGAACGCCAACGTCACAAGCCACGTGCTCCTCCACGCTCTCTCCTTCGTCCAAAGAAGGGGGAGTTGATGTCAAGGTATCTGTCGCTGTCTGAGATCAGGCCGTGATCTGCGTCCGGGTCAGCTTTGCGAGCCTGGGGGAGTGTATTGAGAGTGCGGGCTCAGGGTGAGGGAGATCGGGTCGGGTTGGGTTGGATGTGGAAGGGAGAGAGGGAAAAGGGCAGGGGGGGTCGGGTCGGGTTGGATGTGGAGGGGAGAGAGGGAAAAGGGCAGGGGGGGAGGGGTCGGGTCGGGTTGGGCCGCAGCACGGGGAGAGGGGCGGACTGAGTCGGGGGAGAGTGGGAGGAGGCGGCGGGGGCTAGGCGCGGGGGCAAGGAGGCGGGTGGGCATCGGGACGGGGCGGACGGCAGCACGGGGAGAGGGTTTCGGGCCGGGCTGCGCGCGGGCCGGCGCAGGCAGGGGCCGGGGCGGGGTGGTGGCGGGGCGTCGCAGGGGACGGGGCGGGGCTGGGACAGGGCGGCAGCACCGGGAGCAGGGGCGGGGCCGGGCCGGAGCAGGGGAAGGAAGGGGAGGCGGGGCTGGGCGCAGGGGAGAGGAGGTCGCGGGAGGAGAGAGAGAGGGAGAGGATGGGGTAGGGGTTGGGCTAGGGTTTCACACGCCTAGTACCCACCTAGGGTTTCACACGCCTAGGGTTGGGATTGGGGTTTCACACACCTCACCCTGGTTTTTCTCAACAAGCATGTAGAGGAAAACAAAATTTTATTTCATTCTTCAGTACCACAAATAAAGAAGCAAGGGCCTTTATAAAGGCATACAATGACAGGTCCACACGGCCAACAGGCGAGGTGGGACTAAACACAAGTGCAAAAGATAAAGACACAAAAACAATATAGAATCGAGATGAAACAAATGATCACATCCACAAGCTAAGATGGCTCCTCCTGCGTTGGTACACGTGCCACTGGTTCGACTCGAGGTAGATGTCCGCATCAATATATCTTCCTTTTTGGCCTTGAAGATATCGGATCAATCCCTCTTGGAGGAAATATGCGAAGACAGTAAGACCTACCTGAATCTAAAATCCACTCATTTAAAGATGCAATGCATGCAGAGACTGTGAGACCATATCCATTATTACTAGCAGTTACCATAACCATAACCACTAGCAGTTCCCTTAGTCATTATCTCTGCATCAGAGAAATTATTACCATTATTCTTATTATGAGTATGTTATGGACAATTTGTCGTGATGTGACTATATACTTTGCAATGCAAGCACTAAAACTTACTCTCGGATTTCCCTCATAATCTTTCCTTACCTCCATCACGTTCCATTAATCTTTCCCGTTCCCTATCTTTTGCAATCAAACCTTGCCTCACATCTTCGTAATGTGGTTGTCTCCTAATCTCATTCCATAGGAGATTTACCACAACATCCTTCATTATGAGTGTTTATGTCCCTTTAGAATGTAGTTTTTAACATTGTTCAAAAACTTGAAACTCAGACTCGACTCAAAAGTCAGCCGAGTCGAGTAAACTCGGTCCGACTCGGCCGAGTTTTCTCCAGACTTGTTCCGACTCGGCTAAATAATTCGACTCAAAATTTGTCTGAGTAGAGTCGACTCGATCCGACTCGGCCGAGTTTTTTCGAGTTCTAAAACAGTGGTTTTTAGCAGGTGCTCGTATGACTCTATAAGAAACAAAGAACAAATGACTCATTATCTTTGTCAAACTTTACCTTAGTGCTTAGGAGACCGGTGATGATTATATTATATGAATGGAAAGTGTTCTAAGATTAGTGCATCTTCCTTCATATGAAGTTTATATAACCCTTTCTTAAAATTCAACTTATTTGACAGGTTTTTCGTCATATACGACTCCAACTGGGACCATAATCCGGTAGTCGTCTCATCGTCAATCACATTGTACAAAACCTAGCTTGTTAGCCAAGTATAATAGAATCATGCTCATCGCTTCAAATGTAGGTCCTCCTGGTCTTCGTCACTCATCATTGCTAGCTTTTTAGATTTCTCACGCAAGACTTTATGGAGACTTTGTTGAACCAGTGCGGCCTTTACCCTTCCTTAACATAACCCAAAATTTTCTTTACTGTCAATGTTCGCCTCCTCTAACTTGAAAACCATCGAGATCTTCGACATTTTACTTGTATCGCCTCGTCCCGTCACTCTCGTGTACCAATTATTGCTTAATCATGGTGCTCTGCCACCACTTGTTATGTTGATCCAACAACGAAATTTTATAGATTGTTATATATGGCAATTTAAAATTTGATGTAAACCAAGATTGAGAACCACATATGAGAAATTAGGAAAAAATATCATAGGCATGCGAGGTACATACTTCACCAAAACCTGGCTTGATGTATACTTTAATCGAAAAAATCTTATCCAAATTCTGCCAATTCAAATATTGATGTAAACCAAGATTGAGTAGCACAAATGAGAAATTTGGAGAAAAGGTTCACCAAAAATCAGCTATGTCCACGGGGGAGTAGGAGGTCTTCCACTATTTAACAACAAACAATACATGACACAAGGATATAATTAATAACAAATAAACAACAAAGATATCATGTTCTTTTTGGCTATCTAAATACTTCGTCAAGATTTTATGAAAGCTTCGACATACGAGAGAACCACCCAAGGGATTAGGAGAGGTCGAACACGAGTTAACCGTTAAACAAAAGAGCACTAACATATCACCATAAGAGAAACTCGAGAATCATGCAAGAATTCAAGAAAACCTGCCCTCTCTCCATTTCTTTTTCTCTATTTGCACTCTCTCCTCTCCTCTCCTCTCCTCTCTTTTTTCTTTATTATTTTGTTGTTTCTATTAGGTCCAACGTTGGATGTTTCAGCATATTGTGTACATGGGCCTCTGCTTGCTATTTTAATTATGGATATAACTCGGGTCAGGTTGGTTCTAGTATGAGCCAACTCGGATGCAAATCGAACTAATTCAATTCTACCATATTGAAACCCAAACCAATTCGAATTGAGCGTAGGCCCAACCTGACCCGCACTAAGGTCTGATCGGTTCTCGGGTTGGTAGTTGGTCTAAAAACTGTGACAAAGATATATATATATATATATATATATATATATATGGGAAATGAGTTCCTATGACATGTCATAGGGAGTACCCTATGACATATGGTGAGTTAGTAACCTTAGAATATTTAGAATGTTCTGAACTTTTATGAGGATGATCACCCTATCTTAGATAGGACCTCCGCAAAAAATCGGCTCATTCTAAAACTTCTAGAGACATTAAATATGATTTTCAATTTAACGGTTAAAATGGATGGCCGATAAAGCTTCTAGCATTTGATGCCCCAACAAGTTTTAGAATGCTTTGATTTTTTGCGGACATTCTATCTAAGGTAAGGTGATTACCCTCAAAAAAATTCAGCACATTCTAAGCATTCTAGCATTACTAATTCACCATATGTCATAGGGTACCTATGACATGTCATAGGAACCCAGCTCTCTCTCTATATATATATATATAAAGAGAGAGAGAGGGAGAGAGAGGAATGTTTGGTTGAGCTGTGAGCTGCCGGTTTAGAAAGTGAGCTGCGGGTATTTTGTCCCCCAAGAAGTTTTGGAAATTGATGAAAATTGGTGAGGGTGTTGTCTAGGGTAAGATGATCATTCTCACCAATTTTGATCAAATTCCAAAACTTCTAGGGGGTCAAAAATGTTAAATGGTCGAAACAAAATCTGTCGTCCGCAGTCACTGTTAAAATTTGCAGATTTTACTTCGACCATTTGACCCCCCTAGAAGTTTTGAAATTTGATGAAAATTGATGAGGATAATCATCTTACCCTAGCCAACACCCTCACCAAATTTTATCAAATTCCAAAACTTCTAGGGGGGTCAAAATGCTTGCAGCTCATTTTCTCCTACCACAACTCACAGCTCAACGTAACAGCCCCTTTCTCTCTCTCTTCATATATATATATATATATATATATATATATATATATATATATATATATATATAGGGGCATGCTATGCTGCGGCATGCGGTGCGTGCGGCATCACACCGCAGCCATGTGATGCACTGCTGCGTGCATCGCATGCACGCAGCGCGTGCATCACACGGCTGCGGTGCGATGCCGCACGCACCGCATGCCGCATTCAAGCATTTCTCTCTCTCTCTCTCTCTCTCTCTCTCTCTATATATATATATATATATATATATATATATATATATATATATATATATATATATGAGGGTCGGGACGCTACCTCTCAAAGCAGCGTTTTTACTGCTTTGACAACCCACCATGGCCGCGCCACGTGTGATTTCTGGCCAGAATCAACATAAACAACCTCTGATCACCTCCACCGGTGATCTCCGCTGACACCACCTGTCGGCTTCCACCGATAGAGGACTTCGGTGACTACTTCTATTGTGAGCCGTCCATTCATCATCCCATCTCATCTGTTGACCTCCGAGGACATCCGCACCCGGCAACCACCTCCGGTGACTTCTAGCACCTCCCGATTATGAGTTCGAATGACCTTTGTTGTCATTCAAGGCTTTGATAGCCATCAACGACCTATCAAAGCAGCGAAGAACGCTTATATATGGACTAATATACATGAGTTCGTTCTCATGTTGGGTCGGGTCTACCCAACCCGGAACTGACACGTATTTAGTTGGGTCCACAAAACTTAGAACCGGACCTACCCATTTGGTCAAAATACTCGAACCAACCCGACCCATTTAGATCGGGTTGGGTCAGTTCTTAGTTTTAATCGACCCAAGTTGCACCGCTACTTTATAAGGATTGGAATCTAGATTCTACAAGGAGTTTGGTTCCTCCATTCTTTTCTCTCCACCCCCCATTTCATTATCTTATCGCTTCAGTTTGGCTGCTAACATGGAAGATGGCCGATACAAAAGTGGTTTCTAGGTTTATATCCCTTGGGTAGTAGTCTCCTAGGAACAATGTATAAGGATTGAAATCTTTATCACAACTTATTGAGAAACGAGCAAAACAAATTAAGGACCTGTATTGGTGTATAAAATGCCTAGTCATCATTTTCTTCAATTTTCTCTCTCTCCCCTACATAGGAACCTCCCAAATTTAGAAGATTAAGCATTTTTTGTCCCACTGGGGTGAAACTCCTTTCTCATTAATCTTGGGAACAACTAAATTCTACATTTCACACTATTACGAAACCTATAATGGAAACTTTTAAGGAAATTGAGGAAGTTTCTATTGGTTAATTCCATAACATACAGGTATGCATATACTCCGAAGTTAAAGAGATGAAAAGAATTGTGTAGCATTTCACTTCGGTATTGATCAAAATCATTATCACAACTTGTTGAGAAATGGGCAATGGCTAAAGGAGCTTTCTAGTTTTTTCTTCTGAATTTTGGTGGTGTGGCTAGTTTTCATGATTGCTATATATGTATTCAGAAGGCCCCATAGCGACCAGGATGAAATGATACTAGCCCTACTCTCAAGCTCGGGTGCACCTTTTTTCCCGGGAACTTTCTTCTTTTTCTTTTCATTTTGGCTCTTCAAAATGATCCTTGCTGCAAAGTCAAACAGATTCTGTTCCGAGCATGACTTATTCTTTGAATTCCTGCCCCATCCAAACAAAAAGTACATGCTTCATTGATGTCCATCATGGTTGATCTTGTATGCCGACAAAATGCCCTCCAAACCTGATGCCTTGACACCTGAGTAAACTATTAATCTTCACACATGCCAAAGCAAACTCATTCGCAATCAAGTCTAGATGATACTCTTAATTCAGATGCAGTGAAACATTGCAAGACAATTCGTGTCATTGCTCTCACATTTGTTTTTGGTTCCTATACTTGTTTACTTCACTGTCTTTAACTTCAGAGTTGCTCCTTGCAACACGATCATCTAATCCAGATTGAATGACTCAGTGTAGTTCTCTCTCTCTCTCTCTCTCTCTCTCTCTCTCTCTCTCTCTCTCTCTCTCTCTCTCATTATCTTGGCATGACATGTCTACCCTCCATTTTGCAGTATTTCAACTATATGGGAATGCTTGCTGTCGAGGGCTCATATGACAAGATGGATGCCCTTCTAAGCCAAAGCATTCATCCTGTGGATATCTTGTTGATGATGGCAGCCTCGGAGGGAGACAGACCGAAAATTGAGGAGCTGCTGAGAGCGGGTGCAGATTATCGCGTCAAAGATACGGATGGGAGAACAGCTTTGGATAGAGCGGCCAGTGGCGAGATCAAGGAGCTCATCCTCGGGCTTTCCGTTCAGAATGCATGAGCATCGTTGCAACGGATTATGATTTGTTTATTCTCTTTCTTTCCTTTTTGTTAGTCTACTCTTTGTAGAATGTCCTGTATCTTTTGTAGATTGGTAACGAAGTCTTTCTGCGAGTTTCCCTGATGTAAATACCAGTTCACAGTTATTTATGAAGGATCAAATCCTTAACTTATTGTTGATGGTGAATCCTGGGCATTAGGCGGTGAGTTGTCTTTACTAGAAAAAATCGGAGCCGCCTTGATGGGTAATGAAGGGGCTTATGTGGCTCTGGCTTGCGTGCCATAACGGCGGTTATATGTTGTGCGGTTGTAGGGTGGTTGTGTTGGTTGCGTAACCATGGGATTCGTTATGTCAACTGCCTGCTGTGTTGGTTGTATGTGCTGCGGTGTATAAATAATGCTGTGATGAATGAAAACATATTCAAATAATTATCCAAACTAGTTTCTTTTGTCTTTTTATTCTGTGTTCAGGAGGAACGGCTTCGCTCGAAGAAACGCTGAGTGTGGCAAAATGTGTACGAGGTACGGTTCGATCACTGCTGGGTGCGGAGCTGAGATCTGAAAGTTGCCCTGACTACTTTCTTTGTTCCCAGTGAATGCCTACTCCCAGCTCCATGTTGAAACCTCTTTAATCCTGATTAACTCCATTGTAGCACCCCAGCCTTGTTTCATTCTTTAGTGGGGGAGTTTGCATTGCGTCCATTTTAATAAAATTTCATTAATTGTAGGTCCTGACAAGACTTTTTTATCAAGAGAGATCGACAGTTCAAAATTAATTGCAATAGGTCCAGGGCTAGTTAAATGATTCATGTCCTTACATTAACAATCTAGTTAATCCGGTTTCACAACATGATAAAAACGTTTTGGAATTCTGAATCATTTTTTTTTGGTTGTGAAACCCTAACCCTTAACCTAATCCTAACCCTAACCCTAATTCTACAACCTTAATAGTGAACTTACCCCCAAACATAATCCAAAACTGTGAACTCTAACCCTAAACCTAACCGAAATCATTGTACCAGACCAAAATCATTGTAGTAGCCCGAAATACTGTAGTATATTGAAATCACTATAGCGTTTTTTTTAGAGAACTCTATTCTTTAAAAAATGCTACAGTAAAATTATTGTAGCAAAGAGTAACAATAGCTATAGTGATTTTTGTCAAAACATTCTGGATTCTGCAGGATTTGGTATCTCAACAATATATTTGGTATTTTAAAAAAATAAATAAATAAATAAAGGATGAAAGAGATCTCTTATACGGTCAAAATGGTGTACAAAATTTCCTCTGAATGCTTGTAGACTTCCTGTAAACCATGACTTTTTCTAGATCTATTGTAAATAGGTATTATTCTGAAGGACCTGTATCTAATTACCCCTTCTTTAGGGCATGTTGAGGATGTATCTAGTTATTATTCAATAATAAAAGTATCTAGTCATTATTCAATAAAAAAATTATAAAAATAGCAAGTAGACATGTGTTTCAGAATTAATAAATTAAATACATAGGTAATGGGTGCGGAAATTTTTATTACATGCTGGCCGAAGAGCACTTTAACATTTATTCTTATTATCACACAATCCCATTGTGATAGGCCCCATCCCAGTGGCAAAGCAGTGCAATAGAAAACTAATTTGTTATTTTTACAAAAACCTCCTTGACAAATAATGAGATTACAAAATCGCCCAAAATTTTTAAGTTTTTTTAATAACCTCCAAGCATATTCTAACCTATAGTAAACACCCTCCCCACGGCCAAGGGGGGTTATGTGATATCATAATGTAGCCATGCGGGGATTTTTTTTACAAAAGGTCAGAATATGCTAGAGGGTTATTCATAAAACTTCAAAAAATAGGGGTGTTTTATATAATATCAATATTTGTCAAGGAGGTGTATGCAAAAAACCCAATTAATTTTTGTCATGTGTTGCCTTTTATCCCATCCATTGTATTGAATTTAATCTGTCTTAAAGGAATCTTTTTTCCATGTCCAATAAGGATTAAGTTTAAGATTACACTATAAACAAGTAGTTTGGGATAGGAATTTTCATGTGAATGAGAATGAGTATTCAATTTTCTTCATTTATCTTAATAAGACGGTGTTAAGAGGATGTCTAAGAGCATCTCCAGGGCTTACTAGAGCCACTCCGTATTTTATGGAGCCATATGAAGTTTTTAACTAAATAGGAAGCCAATTTTGGGAACCAACACCAAAGGCCTCTCTATTTTTTCTCTATTTCTTGAAAAGACCAAATGCTTGTTTATCATCTCTTCAAATTACCGAATAACAAATGACCAAAAGCCCATCGTACTTTGTTCAAATTATCAAATATTGGGCTTTAAAATAGATATAAAATGTTGGGTCTCTTCCTTGAACAATATGGAGGTATTTATAATATAAATTTTTTTCTATTAAAACCCATCGGTCATAAACTTTTTTAGAGAGAGAGAGAGAGAGAGGTGAAATGACCGTTGGCTTTTTTGAATAAAAATGGATTTCGCTAGGGCCCACATGGGATGGTGATACTCGTACGCTCGCCAGAGTGGCAAAACGCCATAATAACATAACAGCTAGGAGTCCATTAGAACCTTGAAAATTGAAATATAATCTCCTCCGCTTGCTATAGTTACAAATTCTCAAGGGTCTCAAGTTTAATGCAGAGAATAAAGAGAAGGGCAAATTATAAAAAACCTACCATGAACTATACATCTTATTTCATATTGGTCCCTCAACTTTTTTTTTTGAACTATTTGATCCCTGGATATGCTCCGTCTATATTTAGTTCCCTCCATGAACTTTTTATTTCAAAAATACCTTTATTAATTTTCAATAAGACTCAAAATTGTTTTAAAATATTTAACTTACGCTTACTAGGACAAGGGTATTTCTGAAATAAAAGTTGACTGAGGGCGCTAAATTTTGACGAAGCATAGTTCAGGGATCAAATTGTTCAAAACAATAGTTGAGGGACCAATACAAAATGAGGTCTATAGCTCAGGGGAGGTTTTTGTAATTTTCCCTAAAGAGAGATGCTATTGGACCACCCCGATAGCCAACCTCCAATAGCCAACATGCATTCGTGGCTATCGGTTATTGGGCAACACTTAATTCTCTCTCCCCTCGCCCGTCTGTCCAAAGCACCAACTCTCTTTATCCAACCCAATCTCCGACAGCCACGTAGGCAGGTTGGCTATTAGTTTGGTTGAATAACATTTCCCGAGAAGAAATATATCAAAAAAAAAAAACATTCTCCTCGGTATGTCCGCCGAGAATTTATTTATTACCAAGATCAATAACCTATAAGAACATGCTCGCTAGGAATCTGCTACATATATCACCATCACGAGGCTGAACCAACCTACATATAGCCGCCACATGAATGAAAGAAATGGGAAGATTGCTCTATTTGCCTGAGCTGAACTATTGATGCACCACCGTCAAATCCTTGTCCCATTCGAATTTATGAATCCTTCTTTGCCCATTATTTCTGTTAAGTGTTGTGTCTATTGTCGGCGTGTAAGTTTTTCCTATGATTCATTTCATAGTTGGAGCTGTACTGTTAAGGGGGACTTAGTGATAGCTCCCTGACAAAGATATCAACTTGCAATAAGCCCTCCTACAAGTCCCCTATTGCAATAGCTCCATCGCGAAATCCCACCGAACCAAATAGCAAAAAAGGACAATAACGTCCAACCCAAGTTCATTAAATTTATATTTCCTTCCATCAACTTAACATGAACATTTTTTGCATAAAAATTAATTAAAATCACTGCAGATTGTCAATTTAAAATCACAAAACAATTTAATTTTTTTTCTGTATAATTCCATCAATTTTTTTTTTTGTATGCTGTCAATCGACCAAATAGAGTTGTTTTTTTACCTAACTGTTACTCTTTATGTGCTAGATAGAATCAACTTGGTTTTGCATAGTTAAAAATTTTTTTGGTCACAAAAAACAAATCATATTGTGACCAGATGAGTAGAAATACCACTACAATCAATCGACAATTAAGGCCTAAAATTGTCATTTTAAAAGCTACGATAGTTATTCTTTACCAATTGTTACTTTTTTACTACGATAGTTACACTTTATATATAGGACTAAAATTGTCATTTTAAAAGCTTTGTTATTACATGTGCGAGGCTGAAGGATCCCGCGTTAGCCAAAACTAACGGATTTTTACTCTTTACCTATTGTTACTCTTGGCTACGATTGTTACACTTTAGCTATAGGGGTAAAATTGACATTTAAATTTTTTTATGATTACATGTGCGCAGGAGAAGGAACTCGCGTTAGCAGAAGTCCAATTACAGGGGTCTAATGTTAAGTTCAAACTTTATATTCCGCTAATGTTAAACGAAAACCTTTTTAAAAAGCTAATATTAATAACCCCTATTTTTAATGATCGGCTTTCAACCCAACATCAACCTTTTTCATCTACATGCATTGTTGTTTTCATTTCACAGAGTTTTTTTTTTTCATTTCCCTCGACCTTTTCCATCTGGGCTTGGGACATGCATTATTGGTTGTATTTAAATTCTAGCATCCCCATATTGTAATTGTTTCTTTAGAGCGTCTCCAAGGGAACCCTAGGGCCACTCCTATTCTATGGAACCATATGGGCTTTCCAACAAAATAGGGAGCCACTTCTTAAAACCAACTCCGAGGGACTCCCTATTCTTTCTCTATTTCTTGAAAAGACCAAATGCCCGTGAAGAAATAAAAATCAGTCCTTTTATCATCTCTCCAAATTACCGAATGACAAATGGCCAAAAGTCCATCGTACTTTTTAAAAATACCAAGTATTTAGCTTGAAAATAAATAAAAAATGTTGAATTTCTTCCTTGACAATACATAGGTATTTATAGGAAAAAAATCATATATATATATATATATATATATATAATTGTTTTAAAAACCCAACAGTCATAAAAATGACCATTGGGATGTTCGAAGTGGAAGTTTTATTTTTGTGTGTGTGTGTGTGTGTGTGTGTGTGTGTGTGTGAGAGAGAGAGAGAGAGGCGAAATGACCGTCGGCCTTTTTGAACAAGGGATTCCATTGGGGTCCAAATGGGATGATAACGACTCAATTAATTACTAAAAGGCTAAAATTGTCAAGGTAGGTTACCAAATTTACCAAAATTGTCATTGCCTATTGAACCGCTCTCGATCCTTACGAAACGTCCAATTTCAAAACCGACAGTGGGATCACTATAGCTGCTACAATAATTTCATTGTACCAGCTACAGTGAAATCATTATAGCAATAATATTTGATTTTATAATAATGAAACTAAATTCTCTACTTTGAAATCAGTGTAGTGCTGAATATCATTTTATATAATTGAGTGACTTCATTGTAGTACTACAATGATTTCACTTTATCTGTTATATTTATTTAAAATGATACTCAATTATATTAAAATGATACTCAAATCCCTCCAATGAAATCACATTAGCACTGAGTATCAATTTAAATGGTGCTTGAACCTATACAAAAAGTACTCAAAATCCCTATAGTGGTTTTAAATGGTACTCAAATATACAAAATAACACTCAATTAAATTGAGTATTATTTTCATATAATTGAGTATCATTGCGACAATGATTTCACTGTAGGAATTTTTTTTAGCAGCCATGAAAAAAATCACTATGCCAGCTACAGTGAATTCATTGTAGCAACCCGTGCCATTATTTACATCAAAAAAAAAAAATCATGTCCCTATATCATATACTTTTAATTAATGTGAGAGGATCTCATGGGTATTTTTGATATTTTAATTCCGTGCAAGAGGCGCCCTTAAAACTATTTTCATTTCATGGACCTAGGTTTAGCTGAAATTATTAGCTGTCATGCACCTTATCTTGATGCAATATACTGGACTTATACTTAATTTCCCTCAAAAAAAATTCTCCTAGATACCCCAATAGCCAGCAGCCACGAATGCAAGATGGCTATCAGGTCGGTTGAATAACATTTCTCGACAAATAGATTAAAAAAAAAACTTTCTCATCTTAATGTTCGCCGAGAATTTATTGAGTACTAGGAACAAGAACCTAGAAGAACATGCCAGCTAGGAATCAGCTCAAAAATAGGAAGCCCAGCTATCAAGTGATTTTGCATGGAACTGAGTACATGTTCAATGCATCACCATCACGAGGCTGAACCAACCTACACGTGGGGGGGAACCAAAGACCCCAAGAGACTGCTACATATAGCCGTTAGCACCCTCAAGGTTTGAAACACAGACCAGTGCCCCCCCCCCCCCCCCCCCCCCCCCCCCTCACAATGGCTAAGGCAATCCTGCCTGCTCCCATCACCATCTTCACTCTGCTGCTGCTGCTGCTCACATCCCTCGGCTCTGGTATCATTATCTTTCATTTCTACTCTCAAGTTCCATCCTCTTTATTGTTTCTATCAAGTCTCTATGAGTATTACTTGTAGTCAAGGAGCTACGTACAACCCGATATATGTCGTGAGATTCTGCGAATAGGTTTCCCGGCCACCGAATGAGATATACCCTACCGAGATACGCGGTTTTCCCCCGCCTTGTGCAGCCGCCATGAAAGGGGGCGAAATTTCACGATGTTTCGGCGAAATTTCGGCCGAAACCGATTTCTCCAACCTTGCTTGTGGTTCGCTATGTTGCTATTCGATTCGGCACTACAAAGGCTCTACCGGTTAGGTTTAGCAACTTCAACGACTCGATTGGCATGGACTTGTTCAAAACAAGTAGGATTCTCGATCAATCTACCATGGCATGTTCGAAATTGTGCCCAATATCTTGTCATGCTATCTTTTTCCATGTTAAATAGCTCATCAGTGTGGAATGCAATTTAATTTAGTTCAGATTTCGTACTGATTTCGATCTAACCCTATGTATAAGCCGATTTCATTTGATTAGAAAGTTACCAACGTTTTTTTTTTTTTTTTTGGTTTATCAGGACTGACAGTGAAGTCAACCAACGTCCAGGTATTTCATAAATGTCCATTAAATACACAGCTCTAATGTATCTGCCCATAGTTTTTTTTTTTGACAGAAATATCTACCCATAGTTTGAAAACCGGATGCGATCGGTTTGCTGTGTTTTGATTGCAGGAAACATGGTGCGTGGCGAAACCTTCGACTAATGAAACGGCTCTCAGAGAAATCCTCAACTTTGCCTGCTTCAAGATCGACTGCAGCCCGATTAAAGAGGGTGGCCCCTGCTTCGAGCCCGAAACCTTCATCTCCCATGCTTCGGTGGCCATGAACCTCTACTACAAATCGAGCGGCGAGAATCCGTCGAACTGCAACTTCAGCAGCAATGGCCTCATAGTCATCACCGACCCTAGTTAGTACCGAACTTCGATCCACAGATTCTGAGGTTGTGTCTTTTTTTGTCAGGTGATTGGTTCTTGATGGATCTCTCTACATTCTTTTGTAGGTTATGGTGACTGCAACTATGATTAGAAGAAGCTCTTCGGCTCTTCGGATCTTCGTAGGGATAGAACTTATGTGTGGTCTTCTTTGTCTCTAATTTGTGTTCTATCATCTAATATGGTTGTAATGAAGCTTAATGAAGGGCCACATCAATAAAGAAGTTGTTCTTATGCAGACAAAATCAATGCATGGCCTTAAATCTTTCACATTGGGACTTTTTTTTTGTAGTATGATGGATGTGAGCACATCTTTGAATCAAAGATACTTTCATGATGGTCAAACCCCTCTTTCTGATTATAATAACTTTGGGTAAATTACACTTTACCCCCACCCCAACCCAAGATTAGCCCAAGATCACTTAACCCCCCCTATGGTTAATGAATTACATTTTGCCTCCCTTAATTCAGTTTTGATTAAACAGAAATTACCAAAAGAGGAAATTTAGTAGTTGACAAAATGGGGTATTGTGCTACGATTAAAAACTATAGGGACCGATTTGGAACAAAAAAAAAACTTTAGGGGGGTTAAGTGATTTTGGGATAAACTTTAGGGGGGTGAAGTGTAATTTACCCTAACTATAGCTTTTCTCTACCATACTCGTATTGTAACATTCAATAGAGCTATCAAAAGTATACTTAACCTGATAAACCAATGTACACCCAAAATGGGGTTCATTGCGAGGAGGAAAACAAGTAAATTTTCAAAGTTTTTTTTTCCCATCCAAGGCATAGATTTCATCAGCCATAGTTTCCACCACTTCAATTTTTTTGATAACCTGACAAGGATTTGGGTTCTTCAACCGAAGAAACGGGTACAAAAAACCACAGTGATAAGCAAATTACAGGTAAGACTAAGAAATGTTATAATGATGAATCGTATTATAAATCTTATTTGCAAAAGAGATCGTTTGTTTGAGGTGAGTGTTTCAAAAAAAATTGGTATAGTAGGGGAACTTTGCGATCCATCCATTTAATGAACTTCCATTTACGTTAAGGACATACAAAACTTCCCTATTAACAAAGATCCACGGTTCAAAGTTTTAATTGCAATAGGTCCAGCAGCTTATAAAATGACTAGTATGCCCTTCCATTAACCATCTAATTAAACCGGTTTGATAACACGATAAAAAAGTTTCAGAATTCTGAAACTTTTGTCGTGTTTTCAAACCCTAACCCTTACCATAATTATATACCCTAAATAGTGAACCCTAGCCCTAAACCTAAAAATACCCTAAATAGTGAACCCTAACCCTAACATAATTCCTAATAAAATCACTTTAGCAACAGTGACAATAGAAGCTACATTGAATTCATATGTGAGAGGATCTCATAGGTAGATTTGACATTTTTGAAAAACAACTCGTCAAAAACGGTTAGAAGATGATCTCTTATGTGTACAAACCGTTACACATGATCATCTTTTAATCTAAATTCATTTCGTGGACGTAAATCAATACTATTATACTGGACCTACAACTAATTACCCCTAAATAGTATTATGAATCTTATTCGCAAAAGAAATCCATCACGGGGAAAAGTACCGTAGCAGTCTCTTTGTCAGGGACTAACTTGAAATCTCTTCTACTGAGGGTGAGAAACTGAACTCCAACCTCAGGTATCATGAGCTTACCATCGGATTAGCTCCATTGTTGAGAAATAAGTTTTCGGATCCATTGATTGAGGGGATTGCTTTGATCATCCAGACTTTTCAGATAGTAGAAAGACTACTTGGAAAACAACAGAATTATAATGTCATCAGAATCAAAGGACAATTATGCTTTAGGATTTGAACATGCTATAGGAAAATTCTGCACAGTGAATAATTAGTAGGGTATATGGGGTGCCCTAATAAAATGTTACTACAAGTCTACAATCCAAACAAAGGTAATAACAATATGACATGCTTCATTCCAAGAGAAGTCTACTTTGAAAATTCTGAAACATATGAAGACATCAACAAGCATGTATGGTGATCAAGTGTACGCATTATGATCAAGAGGATTGTGATCGACGGTTAAACATTATGATCATCCAGATCGATCCATCGATGCTTTTATGTGGTGAACTACTCTCCAAATGTTGGACCGGTGCGAGAAACGGAGTCGTGTTCATTCATCCAGGTCACCTAACTTCTGCTACATTAGTCCTTGAGCGCCACCAGTTTCTGCGTTCTTCTCTGCTTTGATACATACAGCTGTTCAGTATTGTATCCAGAATTACATGAGATGTTACAGCCCTCTATTAAATGGCCCACATGGCCAAAGCCATTCATGGTATCATCTTGGATTAAAGCATCCTCCCACAGTCCCACATGCCCTCCTCCTTCCAGGCCTATCACTCTCCTTGGCATTGAACACCATCAATTGTAACCTGATCCTCTGAGGCCATATCTCGAAAGCCGGTTTTATTTTTAGTCAAGGGTTCTATAGTAGTTTGCCAAAGGAGTTGAACATTCAGTGTACTTAGTTTCTCCTGGATGGCTCTAGAATGCTACCTTTTGCTATAAGAGTCCTTCGCTTTCTATGGATATAGAAGTTGACCTACTCTTCTGTCCATAAACACACAGCATTTAAAATCCATCAATTAAATGCCACATGGCCAAAGCCTTCATTGAATCATCTTGGCAAGAAAAACATACTGTGACAATATTTTAGAAGGGGAAACATCCATCAATTACTCCAAAACATCCCACAACAAAAAGGGAAATTTGGCGTTCAATCCCTGAAACAGTTCTTGTTTGGTGTCAAGGACATCTAATATTTGCCTTTAGTGTTAAGTCCCTCCCTAATGTTTGCCTTTAGCATTTAGTCCCTCCCTAGACGCTCCTGGAAGATTTTTGGACCCACGGATCCACGAGGGATGCTCCAGGTCCGTCTGGACCGTTCGATTTGTACTTAACACACAGTCATGACATGCGTATCTCACACATACTCTTTTTACATTCAATCCAACGATCAAGACGCATCAGATTTGTACTTTACACAACCACAATAGGTGCATCTCAACCATACCCTTTTTACATTCAATTCAATGATCAAGATGCATCTGTAAACAATAGGGAACGGTCAAGATGCATCTGATGTGTACTTTACACACAGGACACAACCACGACATGTGCATCTCACTCATACTCTTTTTATATTCAATCCGACGGTCAAGATACTTCTGCTAGTGTAAAACGATATTTGTTTGTAAAATGGACATGGTGTCAAATGGACCCAAAAAGTCAACAAGGACCCCTAGCAAAAACTATATATGATGGAAAACGGTATTTGTTTATGTCCTTATTGCTAGTATGGACTTATCCTTATCCTAGGAACTGATCACCAAGTCCCCCAAAAAAATATCCAGCATAGCCTATCACATGCCCTAGTCTTCAACCTAACACTCTCCTAGATGGTAAACACATTCTACGATAGTTGTCTACGGTGACACATTAATCAAGTTTCCATGTTGTATCTGTAATCTCTACTGCCCACCAAATTGCGAGTTGTGTGATTCTGCATGCCCTGTTTGTCGTTAATCCTGATATTGCACTTGGAACTGTACCAATATAACCGAGCTATCGGTTGTTCAAATAATTGTGATTAAATTGGCCAACTGTGCTGCCTGCGATTCTTGTTAAAATTCCATTAACCAATATTACTTGTTTTAATTAATTTTCTTTTAAAGATCATGACAAGTAGTGAATCCTATTGAGCTCAATATTTACTGATTTCCGGCCTGCCACACACTGTCGCACATCAGAGGGATAATTTATTTTCAAGTAAGTGGTGATCATTATTAGAAAGACACCATTTTGCAATCCGAATTTCATGATCTTATATTTACCATAAAGATATCTCTAGATCGACTACAAGTCGGCAAATGCCAATGATTTGGTGTAGGGATGGGAAAAGTTTTATTTGTATTATTCTTTCTTTTTCTTTGGGAGATTTCCCTCGAGAACCTTGAAGGGTTGTTAGGCCTTAACCCCAAACTTTTTGAAAATTTCATTGAAGAATTATAGTTTTTTTTCCCAGAGGTTTCTTTTTCCGATAATTGTTCGTGCTACGGCCCGAATCTGCATCATCTATGGTCCAGATTGGATATAATTAATGTTTTATGGCTCTCAGCAATGTATAGATACTGCAATGAGAGAGGTTACTTACAAATGGACTTTGGGGATCATGGTATAATATTGATCTTTTGTACGGATTAATTCCACGTAACTCGCATTTCTTCCTCTTCTTCTCTTTATATACCTTGTGTATTTTTCAATATTTTCCATGCTGCACTAATAATTTAACAAGCGCTTATGCACCAGTTTTTGTTAGCTAAATCAAAATCATCCATTAATCAACAAACTCACGCTACCTCCACATCCATCACATATTAAGAACCTAAATGTGAGGTAGGTCAAGGTCTATCCATCCAGTTAACACTCATGGAGATCGATATAAATCACATTCCTGATGTGGAGTCATGTCCACCGAAATTAGCTTAGCTAGTGGTGAATTGTGGATTTGTACAAAATGAAGTAATTCACTGTACAACTTGGTCTAATAAGGAAAACCATGCAAATTGCACTTTGAAATCTTTTTCATGCATAATCTTAGTTTGATCCCACCTAAAATTTCGTATCTTTTCATCATTCTCCTTCTACATCTAAAGATTTTCATATCATGTATCTCATCTATTCTTTAAATCTGGACTATGCTAATGCTACAGGTGAACTTGGATAATTTGGATATTTTATGTCTAAACTTGTCAATAGACCGGCCAATGGCCTGAGGAGCAACTCATCGTAAATTGTTTTCACACAACATGGAAAGCAAACTTAACTTTTTTTTGTCAATTTAGCGATTTATAAGTAGGCATCACAAACTGTATAAAGGAATTCTATTGCACATTAATAGAGAATTCAAGTGTATGTTACATTTGAACCAATATGGATCTCAGATAGACAAATCTCTGTGCTTCCTCAATGCGACCAGCATGAGTAAGAAGGCCAATTATGCAACCGTAATGCTCTTCAGTGGCCTTCACGTCATACTTCTGGACCATCGAGTCAAATATTCTGAGAGCTTCATCAAGAAATCCTGCTCGGTCACAGATGGTTAGGGCGGTGTCAAAAGTGAAGTTGTTTGGGATATAGCCAGTTGACAGCATGATGTCGAAGAGATCGAGTGCTTCTCGATATTGACCGTTGAACCCGTAAGCTTCTATGACAGCAGTCCAAGTCAAGGATCCCTTGGAAAGAACTCCATCGAACACCTTCCGCGCATTCTCAATGTCTCCGCACTTTCCATACATGTTCACCAATTGCGCTGTTACAAAAGGGATTGGTTCGAGTTTCATCTTATACACCTGCCCGTGTATCTCCTTCCCAAGCTTCAATGCTCCCAGATCACCAGCAGTGCTCGAAACCCTGGCTAAGGCAATAGCATCTGGCCTTTGATTGCCTAAATGCATTGATCTGAACACATCCAAAGCATCGTATGGGCGGCCGTTCTTCAAGTATGAATCGATCAGGGCCGTCCAAGCTATGACATTCTTCTTGTTCATTCCATTGAAGACACTACGAGAGCACTCTAACTGACAGCAAACTGAGTACATGGTCATCAACGAAGTGGAAATAGAGACATTCGGCAGAAACCAATTTTTCAAAGCAAACCCATGGATCTCCTTCCCTTGCTTCAAAGCTTTCAACTGGGTGCAAACTGGGAGCGCTGTCGCAATCGACACAACGTCCGGCTTGATCCCTTCCTGCTGCATCCATACAATGGACCTCAGCGCTTGTTCAAGTCTCCCGTTCGATGCATATCCCGACATGAGCGCGGTCCATGACACGACATTCCTTCCAGTAGACCCGTAAAAGACCCGCCTCCCCGAGATCATATCCCCGCATTTGCAGTACATATCGATCAGCCCCGATTGGATAAAAACCAGTTTTGAATAATCCCTGAAGCGCTTTATGACATACCCGTGAACCTCCCGTCCCAAAGTCCGCACCGAGAGCAATCCAATCACCGGGAGAATCGTCGTCACAATCACCGAATTGGGCTGTATTCCTTCATTACTCATCAACCTCAGATACTCCAAGGCCTCCCTCCGCGACCTATTGTGAGCTAAGCCCGCTATCACCGCCCCCCATGAAACGATGTCCCTGTCAGGAATTTCATCGAACACCTTCATCGCCATCCTGATCTTGCCACATTTGAAGTACATATCAATCAAGCTAGTCTTGAGGAGCAGGGGAGCACCCACGAAACCGTTCTTGAACAACAGGGCATGAGCCTTCATGCCCTGCCTGAGAGCCGGAGACCCGGCGAAGCTTTTGATCAAGCAGGAGAAGGTGTACTCGTTCACATCCACTCCCGCCTCCCGCATCGCCAGGAACACGGAGAGCGGCCCGTGGCCCCAACGCCGGCCGCCGACGACATTTCCCCTGAGCAGAGCGTTCCACGGGTGGACGGTCTTGGGGGAGAGCTCCGAGAAGACCCGCTTGGCGTCGTCGGGGGAGCCGCAGGTGGCGTACATCTCGACGAGCTTGGTGAGCAGGTGCTCGTTGCTCTCGAGGCCATTTATCCTGATATGCACGTGGATTTGACGTCCAAAGGTTAGGCTTTTCAACCGGGAGCAAGCCAAGATGAGGGATGAGAAGGTGGTGGGGTTGACGGGGACGCCACGGTGCTCGAGGTAGTCGAGGATGGTGAGGGCCTCCCGGAGCTTGCCGAGCCTCGCGAATCGCTTGATGTCTTTGTAGATGGCATGCGGGTGCTTGGAGTGGAGGGGGAGGGAGCTGGGGAACGCATCGCCTTCGGAGAATTTCGGGGTTTTGGGGGGGTGGGGTTTGGATTCGATGGGTCTGAGGCGAGAGCTGGGTGGGTTTTGGAATTGAAGGGAAGAGGAAGGGGAGGAAGGGTATGTGCGGGTGTTGGCGGGAAAGGATGGGGTTGCAGGGTTGGTGGTGGCGAGCAGAGCTCTGGAATCCATGGGGGCGGGGGGAGAAATTTGAAATAAGGGGAATGGGATGCGAACCGGGTTGGAGTGGACTCCCCTCCACGGATGATGATGATCGTCTACTCTATCGATCGCTGACGATTTGGGGAGCGACAACCGGTGATTCAAAAATCAACGGCCACGATCTATGACAATGGGATGAACCTAAGAGAGATGTCACCACCCCCGGTCGCCGCCGCCGCCGCCGCCGCCGCCACCGCCACTACGGACCACCCTTGCCGACCACCGGCTGCCCTGCCAGCCACCACTCGCCGCCGCCGTCCGCCTCAGAGTGTGGTGGTAGGCGGGGCGACGACGAAGCGATCGGCGAACGAAGGCGGTGGCCAACGGCAGCCGACGGAGACGGTGGGTGGCAGCAAACAGGTGGTGGGCACTGGGCGGCACCGAATGTGGTGGCATCCCCTATTGGTTTCATCCCATGGCCATAGATCGTGGCCATTGATTTTTCGGATCACCACTTATCGCACCACAAATCGTCAGTGGATATGAATCGAACCCGCAAATAACTAGGGAAACAACTTGGGCGGGCCAACCCGAACCCAACCCGAATTTAGGCGGACTTGGGTTGGGATTTTTTTTCTTGTATGGGTTGGGCTTGGGTTGGAAAATCCTAACCCAGCCTCAATTCGAGTAGGATTCGGCCAACCCGACCCAACTCGAAACCTAGTCGTTTAGTAAATAAATATTTAATATAATATAATATTGAATAGATCCGATCAAAATTCATTGTTCTGTTGAATTATCTGCTGAATACAAGTTGATGCTTTATGTGTTGTATTATTGCAAAGGAACCTGTTATATATTGATTATTTCTCCTCTACAATGTTGACACCGGCCAACCCATACCAAAACCCGATCAACCCGATGGGTTGGGCTAGATAAGTTCAACCCGACCTCGGGTTGGGTTGGTCTTGGGCAAAGGATTCAACCTCTTGGGTTGGTTCTGGGTTGACCCCTGAACTCGCCCGAGTTGCAACCCTACAAATAACGGTCGCTTTTACCTCTGGTTTATAATGTAGCTAGGTATACGATCACCGTAGTTGTACTGTATAGTAACCTGATCCAAAAGGGCTGGCAATGGGCCTGAATCCTGCCCAGGTCCGATTTAGCCCAGCCCACTTGGAACTTGTTGGAATCGCCAACATCATATATTGGCTTGGGCATATATTTATGGCACCCCTGGACTTGTATATGTCCGCCCCAATCCCAACCAACTTTCATAGTTCGGGTCGGGTCTACCCAACATATAATGAAATTTTTCTGTCCGATGGAATAACAACACAACACATAAAAGTGAATTCATTCATATTTGTAAAACACATGTTACACATCAATTATGGTAACCAATTCGATTATTTCAAAAAACTTTTTTTGCCATCCTTCGATTGGTCCATGTCATATTATGTTAAACGTCTGCTAGGAGCCACTCGGGTACCTTCTAACTGCATACCATTATTTGTTGAGGAATACCTGCCATGCTCTCTTTTCTAATATTACTCTTATTGACTTTAGTCTTAGCTTCCCTAATGCGGCCTCTCATTTATCCAGGTGTAAAATCTCAGCTATCTTGTATACATCTCACTTATAATGATTCAGATTTTAGCTCTTGTAATTGGATTTCTTCCACCGTGCGAAAGAGTATGTGGATTTCAGTTTCTTAGATCATTCTCTCGTTGAAGACTAGTTTTTATCTCTCGTGGTAGCAGTTTTTTCTGAGATATCATTCAAACTTGCAAAAAATTAACCTAAAAAATCATTCTCTCTCTCTCTCTCTCTCTCTCTCTCTCTCTCTCACTCACTCACTCAGTGTGTGTGTGTGTGTGTGGATGTTCTGAAAGTTAGAAACCTATAAACGTGTCCACTTGAAACAATTCTAGAAGTAGAAAAAAAACAACAGACCTCCACCTTATTAGTTTTTGGCGAAGCCACGTTTTATGGGCACCAATTCATAGAGGGTTGGTGTCTGGTTGATAGGCGCTCTGTATATTTTTTTGCGGAACCATCTTTTGAATTGTGTTCCATTGGCAACTTCAAATTGATTAGATAAGCATCGGTTGTTATTATTGTTATGTGTGTCATCGGTTTCGGGATGTCAAGATTAATATGTGCATCTCAATTTGGAGTGGGAAGCGTAATGACTTGGTTTGCTTCACTTCTTCTCGTTAAGCTCCTATGAAGGAATGCAAGGAGAGTTGGTGGGAATTGGGCAACATCACTCATGTTTGTAGAGCATAATGTCTATTTGTGTGTGTTTGGCGTTGCATGTGTGTGTGTGCGCGCGTGTGTGTGGTGGGTTGGGGGGGGGGGGGGGGGGCGGGGGTGTTTCAATTTTAAGAACACTATGTTTTGCACACATGGGCGGCGTTTGTGAGCTAATGCCCAATGAACCAATGCAACAATATGGATTCGATGTAAACAATACTAGAAAGATTTAACAACAAAATCAAACACAAAAGAGAAGTGGAGAAGCAAAGCACAGAAGAAGATAGATTTTAGGTGGTTCGACCTTTGGCCAACATCCACCAGTGACAACACAGAGAGAATGAACAAAAAAAAAATTCAAATCCTCTCCCGAAATTCTGTGTGACTTGATCCCTTTCACAAGGGTATGTAGGCAGCCTGAAAAATCAATTCAGATTCAGTCCAAACAAAAATAATAAAACCCAAGTCCCCTTTCTAGAGAAAAAAGACGTAATGCACTAAAAACAAGTGTCACTTTATTCATCATGGAACCTCTATTATTTACTAAGTTTAAATAGTCGGTGAATTGCCTTGCACTGATCTATTGATGGATAACAACCATCATGGAACAAGATCAATGGGTATTAGTTACACAACTAACGTAAGGCATACAATATTAAAACATTAAAAAATAAAAAAAAGCTAGAACAATCTGGCATTATTAAAACAAATTTATTTTAGTAAACTCATACATGATTTTAAAAGGATGGTATGTGAATCATTTGTTACATATACTAACTTTAGTTATTATTCTAATTAGAAAGTTAACCACATCCTATTTTTTTTTCCCGCTCTTGCATAAAATTCAGGTATATCATTTTACATTTCTTTCTAGACAATTTGTTTGTTATGTTTTCGTTGGTATTTTGGAATCGCATCCCAGATCAGTCATAAAGCATCATCCTATCAATTCAGGTTTGGTTTTGTTTATTTTGCTTCTCCTTTGTAGCTTCTGGAGGAAAGGGAAATTATTGAGCATTAAACAAGAGGCTTTACCATACTGTACATGTCCTAATTTTTTCTGTGGATTTCTGAGTGTTTTAATTTCAATATGGTTTTGGATGAGTTTATATTGGGAGGGTATTAATCCCGTTATGTATTGCTCAAAAAACCTATTGTAATATCTGTATATAAATATGTTCTAAAATTCTATCGTTTATTTCCCAACTTTTTCCTGATATTTTCGAATTCTCCTCTAGGTGATTTTTTCCCGACTTCCGACTTAGTAACTATGCTAATCAGGGTTACCCCGTATGAAAAACATTACATTCAAATTTTGGAGTATTAGATGCCTAGCAGTGTTGATTATTTGTAGGGATCATTATTGGGTTCCATCTCATGTTTACTCGGTTAGGGTTTCCTAATAACTGATATGAGAGTTGGTTCATCCCAATTCAAGGAGCAGTCTAAAAGCCTATGGAGGTGTTGAAAGCAAGACAAAGCGAGTCATCTGCAGAGTTGGATGATAAAGTGGTTTTCCTCCTCCATGGTTTGGATGGGGAGAGTGTTGGGGTTCTAGCCAATGCTTATTGGGTTAGGGTTTTGTAACAATCATGAGTGAATTTTCTGTAGCAGTGAGCTAGAAATATAGCTTTTCTGAAAAGGGTTGTATTATTATTGTGTGCGGCATACTTCCTATTGCACTCCCTTATAAACCAAATTCACGAGAGGGACGGTTTTAGGCGAAGGATGGCTCTCAAAAAGGACCTGCAGGGCGATTCTAGGGCGGCGAAAAGATTAGAGGCACGTTGGTGGACCTCTACGAGATCTGGGAAGGCGAAGGGGTGCGGCAGTTTACGTGCTAGGGCACCACCCTCGAGGCGCATTAATCCCTCGAAGGGCCGTGCCACAGGGAAGGGGAAGGCGGTCCTCGCCTCGAACAAATACTAGACAACACTTGCTCATCTATATAACATGGCACGTCGGTTTTGTGCTGACTAGACAAAACGGAAGCTGACTAGGACAAGCTGATTGGACAAAAATGAACCGAATAGATCTAACCATTCGTTCAAAAATCAACACACAATCTCTATTTCCCTATCAACCAACTCCCTCCCCTTGGTTTCAAATCCGGACCCATTAAACTGCACTAAACATTAAAATCATGACCCATTTAAACTCCACTAAACCTGACTTTGTTCATCCCGTAATCGTTGTTCGCATCAACGGCTATAAACCCACCTGCTGAAATTTCGGTCGTCTCAAACCATCGAGTCGATCTCGTGGAATCCGTTCGAATAAAAACAACTATGATTGATCAATTATAAGGGGAGGGAGAGTTGATCGAGCCGAAGGCACCTGCTTCGTGTCAATCGGCACGAGCGAAGAAATGGGTGTCCCTATGAATGCCGGTATTATTGTCGAAAGTGTTTTGTTACCAAAGACGTTCAGGTGTGTTGCCGCCGAAGACGACCCGTTGCACTGCCGACAAATGTGTTGCCGCCGAAGGAGGCCCGCTGTAGTGACGACAGGCACGGTCATGCACTAGTGTATAATATATCACTTACCATCAGAAAGTTTTAATTCATAGACATAAAATTGCTGGCCATGGTATGCATAAAATGCAAGCAATATTATCCTTTAATGATCAAGTAGAGAGCTATTTGCATATCTGATATAAAAATGAAGTGTCTAGAATCTTCTCTATACATCATTCCTTGGTTCACAAACTCCTTCAGCATTACCTGAAAGACCTTGATAATTTTAGGTGAGACTACGGAAAATGGTCTCCATTCTCATTGATGACCATTCCGAACTGAACTGAGACCGTACAGGACCTCCGTATCAAAGAAAGAAAGATTTGAGACCATTCGATACCTCCCCTGTAGTAAAACTCAAACCTGAAAGAATTCAATTCATATTAAGGCGAATAATTAGCACACCGATCCAACTATATGATCACAAGGTTCAGAGGAATGTTATTGCAATGAAGTGGACTCCACCAGTGATGATCCAATCCGAAGCATGAGAGGATACACCGGACTGAACTCCTTGTCTCCTCGGGCTCTAACCTTCATCTCATAATCATCAAGTGTTGCCTTAATCCCTTTCCAAATCTGATCCTCCCCTTGTGAATCAAGCCACAAGGAGTACTGAACAGGTGTGAGCTTGTTCCGTTGCAACGGAGATTGCAGCTCGTCGGGGCCTCGAGAGTAGAGGTGGTGGAGTACCACACTCGGTGGCAGATCCTGAAGAAGCGGAGACCCTCCGAGTTGAGATGTATCCAAGAAGAGAACAGGCCGGAAAGCACGGAGCGCCCGGTATGGAGTACCGAGCTGCTCCACAGGGAACAGGTTCTGGCCCACGGCTAGCTCCAGCTCAGCCATGTCCCTCGCCATCCTCAGCTTGCCTGACTCGGACAGAGGCCTTACCAGGGCCGCATGCCTGATAAAGAATATCAGGACCCGCGAAGCCATCCTTCGAACGAATCTCATAGATATAGTCTCAGAACGAGAAGCAGACGAAGGCAGCAATTTTGATAGAAACTCGTTTCGGAAATGGACTGTGCATTTCTGCAACTCGTCCATGTAAGAAGAAGCGTTGTTGTCCATTGTGGCATCCATGGAGTTGATACTGAAGTCTTGCTCGTGGATTTGCAAGATGCAAGATTCGAGACGATCGAGCATGGCTTGAAATAGAGAGGTTACTGAGTCACATGCAACGCCATATATTGCGCCAAGAGAAGGTGATAGAACATCAGAGGCAATGGTTGGTAGAGACGAGGTTGTGCTAGATATCTGTGTGTGGATATCTTGGAGATGTTGGCAGAGAGCAAAGTTCTTGAGCTGCGCTGGAGAAGCCGGGCCCATTACTTGGCGGGCTTCAGGTCCAGTAGATATCTACAAATGAGATAAAGGCCATGTCAGATAAAAACAAAGATCAGAAGAAATTACACCTCGATTATTTATACCTTCTTATATCGAGACAAAGCATCAAAATAATCGGGCAAGTTTTCTTAAAAATAAAGGCATAGTGGCTTGATGTTCGGCGTGTGCTACTCTAACTACCAATTCAATAGGTAGATATGTGATGCTTTACACTAACTCGTTATGCCGACCTAATGGCCGAGTTTCTCGTCATATGGGAAGAAAATGTCACATTAATACATTTTTACTTGGTGAGACATGAGCTAGTGACATTGCAACCTGAGTTGGAGAACGTTTATACACATTAAAATATTATTCGCAAACTTTTTTCTCGAAAGCGGTAACATTGGAGGGAAATACCTTAATCAAAGCTTTAGAAAATGGATATAAACCATGTTTGTTTTAAGCAGAGACTACGCAAATGGGGGGGAACAGTAATGTACAAATATATAATGCAGTGAAGGGGATACTACAGAAAAAGAAATCCTATAAGAAGAAACCCAAACACCATCATGGTAAGATGTATGTACCTATAGTTTCAATAGCTGCAAGGAGGCTACAAAACCACTCTTTAAACAGGGAATGGAAGATACTTTTGATATGACAATGGGAAAGCTTGACTTAAAAACATGCAAACTCGACTCTTTTAGGCTTGCCCCTGGACCAACCACTAATATAGGCAGTCCAAAAGCAGCATCTATTGAACAAAAAGATAGGGAGATACTTGCAGCGGGAGGGACCTGGACAAGCAAAGGTGAAAGTTCGTACACGTCAATGTCAATTCCATTTATATGGAAGATTTAGGTCCAAGCACCAATAGTTTGAGTACCTACTGGACATACACAAAGCCGGAAGCCAAAGCTCTCCAGGCACATGGACTGGCACTGGCTCGGAAAATGAAACTTTCACTCCCTCTTGAGATGAAAATGAAAAATATCGACATCTGATATTAAGACGCTAAACTAGTTTAGAGATATTTGTATGAATACTCCAAGAGGATCACCTAGTCATCAAGATACTTCATAATCTTTTTTAAAAATGCAACTTTTAGTTCTTATAGATTATTGCATAAGTATAACACGTTTTTTAATTAATGTGATGGTTATGAGTAGCATAGAGGCTCTGAACAAACAACTGGAAATTTTCTTATGACAGCTGATGATTAACAGTTTTGTTATTCAAAAACAGGTCTACACATAGAGGTTAAGCCATGAGTACATTACTTTTAAAATAATTCCCATAAAGTTGCAGTGTTGCACCATATTCATGCTTTGATGAGGGCAGACATGGTGGGCAATTTGAGTTGAAAAGTTCATCGGGATCATAATTGAGGGAGAAAATGAATGGCTTTACATGCATTGCTCAAATGATGGTCTGTCTTATTGAGAGTTCCAATGTCAGATCAGCAGGAGACAATGGAACACAAAGGATTTCTTGTCCCACATACAAAAATAGGGAAGGCATGCCGACCATGGCGATGGACAGGCATTGATTCACTTGAGTGTGTGCTCCTATGAAGGCCTCCATAAAGTTTCTAGTGGGGCCATGCTCAAGTGAACAGAATCCGTCCACTGCAAGAGTAGCTGTGATTTCCAAACTTGCCCGTGTACCAACCACAGTGAAATCACTGTAGCAATCATGGTGAAATCACTGTAGCAGCTCATGGCACTATAGCATCTACTGTGAATTAATACGAGAGGATCTCATGTGTATTTTTGGTATTTAAAAAAAAACGTCATTCAAAACGATTTGAAAAATTACCTCTTACGTGCAAAAAAGTAAGAGGATCACCTTTAAAACTAACGGTTGCCTATGGACCTATTGAAACAAACAAATGAAGTTATCCTCTTAATCAAACGGAAATGTTACTGTGGACCTGCACCTAATTTTCCCAATAAAAATACACAACAAATAAAAAGGAAAGGTAGGAAATAGAAATCTCATTTTATGCAGCATAAAGGCATCTCACAATGGGACCAACACATCTCACCAAGGCAATTGCAGCAATAACGTAAAGGGAAGAGAGAAATTCGAAGTGATTCAACTATGGAGGTCATAAATCCTATTTATAGTACAAAAACTCTTCCCGTTCTCATTAGTATTCCTCTTCAGTTAGTATTGATACCTTCCCCCAATATTTAGCAGTATTTCTCTACTTGGGAGGCCAGCCAAGTAGAAAAGGCAAGACATCGAGGCAGAGTGACCTGTTTTTACAGTAATTCTGCACCGGCTTCAGAAAAATGAGGGTCGAATTCCTATTTCTGGGTTTCGAAGGGCAGCTCCTATTTCTGGGTTTCAAAGAGCTGCTCCACAGCTGGAAGGCCATAGAACCTAATGCCCTGCAGGAACAGCAGCACGAACCTGCAGGATATGCTCTTCCTTTTCCTCATTCCTTCTTCTTTTCAGATGCATCAGTTATGGAAGCCTCGTCCAAGAGGATGTTGTTTAAATCTGAAATGAATTATATGCTGACTCCGATTTTCTACCATAGTTGACTTTTGGGCTAAGGGTGAGTGCACACGGGCAGAAGACTACTTAAACTCAACATGCAGATCAGAGTTTAAGCTCATGGAACCAGGGAGAGACCCTCAAGCGTCCCCCTAGACAAGGAAAGAGTCTAGACAAGAGGATAGAAAGCAAGATGCTAGAGATATGAATAAAAATTAATATATATTATACCAATAAAGAAACTGAGACAAAAAAGAGAGAAAAGCAGGAGTATAATCACCAGAACAAAAAATGTATTATGAACTATGTGAATAGATAAACAGCAGGGCACACAACACACAAATAAACTCTGTCAAATTTTCTTTGAAGTCGAAGTGATATACCTGGTATTCAGCTCTCTCAGCTAGCAAGAGCAAAACCTTGCCAATTTCATGCAAGACAAGAAGCATCAAGTGCCCATGCAGTTTAACAACTTCAATCTCTTCCTGGATGCGCAATATGATCCTTGAGATCTGGTCTTTTGAGGGAATACTTCCCCGGCTGGACACAGGGAAGATACTATTAACATAATCCGACAGACGACCTAAACAGAGACCCAGGAAGGCTGTTTTGAATATATTAATAGCAGCAATCATTTGATCCTTTCCTTCAGGACTGATAGCTGGTAGAACCCCTTTTACATCAGTATCACGTGAAATCCTTTCGAGAAGATTCTCTACCATAGAAAAGAGTTTTGGAAATCCATGAGTAAATGCTTCTTTGACAAAGCTTGATGTAGTAAAAGCAGACTTCATTTGGCTTGCAAAAGATTTCACAAGAGCCTCCCATACTCGATCAGTTAACAGTGGATCACCCTCCTGCACAAAATTATTTTAGAAGAATATGGCCAACATTCACTAGAGGGGCAATAGTGCCAAATGAAGTGGATTGCACAAAAATACAAAAAACTGCAGGATCTCATCGGATATACAAGCCCAGGAAAGTTTCACATCTTAGAACAGAAAGAAATAGGATCTTCTCTGTATATAACTATAATGTAATTATGCTATCCTTTCCAGAAGAAGGAAATATTTATTTTCCAGAGCAGCATCTTAGAAGATGTTGCTTATTGATTCGTAACATACATATGAATTTCACTCAGTATAACAGATGATAATGGTGAATTTTATTGAGGCAATTTGGGTTGTAATAAAGGAGAAAGGCTCGGAAAAACAGTTTCAGCTTCAGATCAATTCCTGGAAATATTTTGCATTCAGGTCTCAGTTTCAATGGTTTATTTCAACCATTCATAAGCATTGGGAAATTATTTTAAACAAAAAAAAAATGCAACATTTCAGAGAACTTGACCAAAATTAGAAACGTCTATGATGTGGGTGTATGAAATCTAATACAAATTGCAGTACCATATAATTGATACTAGTAGAAGTGCCAAAAAAATAGTGGGGGGAAGTTATTAATATGGTTGATTATAGTTGTTTACTCTTTTGGGGAGTTAAAAAGCCTACTTAAAAATTTCATTCCAAAGTAATGTTATCAATTCATGATAGCAGCAAGCAAATATCTTAAATAATTACTAGCATTCGAACACCAACACAATAGGTGTTGATCTGATTCATAGTCTTCATCGTACCAAAACACGTCCAAGATTATGGTTATAGGATAGCCTGATCAATAATGTGGATTTGAATTTTTGATATGGAAACCTTAATTTTGACACTACTTGCATAACTACATTTAGTTATGGTTAAGTGTGTGAGTGCGTATAGATGCATAGACAGATATACATAGACACATGCATACGGATGTTCTAAAGACATCTGTTGTTGTTTTTGGTTTTTTTTTATAATTGTTGGAACAATACAGTATGGTTCAGCAACTACCCCAATTGAATTATTTGGTCCTACTCGTTATCAGTGGGATCAGGGATACTTCCAGCAAGAACGAAGAGTTGGCATCGTACTAGCCGAAACTCTGAGTTTATCAGAAGCTTAATCTAAAATTTTCAAAAAAAAAATAGCTTTTTATGATTATATTGGTAAGAATACGGCAAAAGGGAGATTATTCAGAGAAAGCTCAGTGGACAAGTGGTTAGGAAATCCCATCTTAAGAGAAAAAGGGCATGAGTTTTTTGTCCGCCGAACACCTAGTCTCCAATAGTATGCTTTGTTTGCATATCAACTTGTTCTACAGACAATGAACTCTCAGAACATACTATTACCAGAAGTTGGTTGAATTCAACAAGTTTTGCTGAAGGGTGAGTGTATTGGATGAAGAACCTCACCTGCCAGACCTCATGGAGGAACAAGACCTGCGTGAAGGGGACCCGCTTCTTCGCCAGCACTGTCTGGAGATGCCACACCGCCGTCACCACCTTATGCAGCTCATCCATGCACCGCCCGATCCTCTCCCACAATGCCTCCGATGCCCTCTTTCCTCCCCCAATCTGCGGCGTCCCACTCCGCTGCACCCCTCCGGGCCCGAAGCTCCCAACCGCAGATCCTGACGATGCTGAGATGGCCTTCATGTCCAGCGCCGCCCCCACACTCTTCACTCCCATCCCCTTGTACTTGTTGATCAAAGCATCAATGGTGGACCTCAGCTCGCCGAGGTTGTAGAACACCTGCAGGCCGCACCAGATGTCGTTCTGGTTGGACTCGTCCATCCCTCTCTCCACGGCCGTCATGGCCTCAGACCGTAGCCTGTTTCCGGTCTCGGAGAGCCACCGGATCTCGTCTTCGACCGCGGAGATCCCGGAGAGGCCGCGCTCCTCGTAGAGGAGCACGATCTCGCGGTGCATCTCGGCGGCCTTGGCAAGGTCGAGCGGGCGTTCGGGATCTGCGGCGACGAGGTCACGGAGCCTGCGGGAGAGGCGGAGGAAGCGGGCCGCTGACTGGAGGAGCTCGGCGGCGGCATGGAGGTTGGAGAGCTGGAGGGTGTGGGCGAGGACGAGGCGGCGGGGGTCGGCGAGGTCCTGGCGGGCGCGACGGAGGGAGGACTGGAGGGAGGAGACGCCGGAGCGCACGGCGGAGAGGGAGGACTCGGCATCGCGGAGGGAGGAGAGATGGTGGAGGAGGGCAGGGTGGCGGGCGAGGACCTCGTCGCGGAGGTGGCGCTGAAGGAGGCGGATGGCCTCCTGGAGGCTCTCGGCGCGGGCGGCGGCGGAGCCTGAGGCGAGGGCCTGGGAGGAGAAGCGGGCGGAGTCAAAGTCTGGGGAGAGGAAGGCGGAGAAGACGGGGTCGGCGGCGAAGGTTTCGAGGGGAGAGGCGGCGGGCGGCGGCGGAGGGGAGGAGGAGGTTGGATCTTTGAAGGTGGCTAGCCTTTGAAGAGGGGAGGAGGGGAGGATTCTTGGGGAAGCCATGGGCGGAGAGATGGGAGAGCACTCCAGATCTAGTAGTGAGCCTCCCCTCCCCTCCCCTTCCTCCGTTCGTTACGGGGAAACGAATGGGAAGGACGGACCGTCCGAACCGAACCGAACCGTCCAAAATGAACCGGACCGTCCAAAATGAACCGTACCGGTACAATATAGGGGTAACTTTAACTTTATTTACCCACCAGGGGATAAGAGAGTTGGCAAAGCAGCTGATGCTTTGGTGATGAGGTTGTCGGTTCAACTCTTCCTTCCCTCGATTTACCCAGGAGTGAAGTGGGAATTGCCGAGTGGGTCGGGCTTCACTCCCGGAGGGATTAGTCCAAGCCTGAAGTGGGCCATTGCCCGAAAGGTTTCGGGACACCCACCGATCTCAAAAAAAAAAAAAAAAAAAACTTTAACTTTATTCACCCCCAAAAAATGATCACCGTAAGGGAAATTTTATTGATACCCCAAAAATCTATAATTAGCCCCCGTATCCCTAGCGTTTCTCAATAACTTACTCAACAATCTCGTTTAATACCAACAATGCCCTTTTTTTTGTACCCCAAACCCCAAAGCCCCTGCTCAGCGTCTTTTGTACCCCCAACCCAACCTAATGTTTGTTTAAACTTAGCCCAAGCCCAACCCGTCGGGTTGGCCGGGTGGGTTCGGGTTAACCCGCCCAAAGTCGGGTTGGGTTCGGGTTGGCCCGCCCAAGTTGCAGCTAGGGGTGGCAATGAGTCGTGTCGTGTCGGGTTCGTGTCGTGTCTAGTTTCGTGCCGTGTCCAAAATCCCTAGACCCGGATCCGACCCGTTTAACTAATCGTGTCTAGATCCAAAACCCGTACCCGACTCGTTTATAAATAGGTAGACACGATAAGACCCGGTAAAACCCGTTTACCACCCGGATCTATTCAGTTGACCCGATCCAGACCCAATCCGACTTGACCTAACCTGACCCGAAAGACCCACTGGTATTATATATTATAGTATTGGATTACTGGTAGACCCGACCCGACCCGATCCGACACGAACCGTTGAATACTAAACGGGTCTTCCCGGGTCTACCGTGTCCAGACCCTAAACCCGGACCTGACCCGTTTATTAAACGGGTCTATCGTGTTGACCCGTTTATGACCCGAACCCGTTTAGCCTTGTCCCAGACCCGCTAATTTCGTGTCGGGTCCTGTCCGGTCGAGGAGAAATAATTCGGGTTGGGCTCGGATTAGCCCGCCCAAATTCAGGTTGGGTTCGGGTTGGGTTCAGGTTGGCCCGCCCAAGTTGCAGCTCTACTTGTGCCTTCAAGTATTAGCCAACTGCATGAGATTTATTTAAGAGTAGGGTGTATTCAAGAGTGCATATAATTGGGATATATTTAAGGGGGTATGTGTTTGATTGGGGTATAATCAAGTTGGGGCGGGCCATTTAACTGGGGTGTATTAAAGGTGGGGTGTAAGGGAGAAGGGTATTTTTGGGATAGGAATGGGGTATGAAAAAAAAAATTGGGGTGTGTTCAAGTTTGTTGGAAATGGGGGCTAATTACAGATTTATGGGGTATGAATAAAATTTCCCCACCGTAACCCCTCCCTCGTTTCCTGTTTTTTTATGGGTTATTTTGACTTTGCCCCCCAAATATTGCCTTTTATTAGAATTTACCCCCCATATTTTCATTAATTAATCTTTACACCGCAAAACTAACTGTTCCATCAGCTCACCCCCAAAACTTTATTTCTTTTCCGTCAGCTCATCCTTTTTCTTTGATGGTGAGCTGACGGAACAGTTAGTTTTGCGAGGTAAAGTCTAATTAATGGAAAGATGAGAGGTAAAGTCTAATTCAAGGCAAATTTGGGGGCAAAGCCAAAATAACCCTCTTTTTTTTCAGATATCCTCACGAACAAAAATCCTTATTGTAAGAAAAGGTCCACAAAAAGGGTATATGAAGACACTACCACTCAGCTCCTAGCCGATATAGGACTAAACACAGCACTCTTCTCCTTCTCCATTGTCAGAACCACCACAACCTCTCCTCCTCATTGGATTCGTCGTCACCTCTCCTCCTCCTCGTCCTCCTCCTCCTTGCCTATTGTCGGAGCCATTCCAGCATCCCATTTCCCTCATTCCTGCCCTTCCCATCCATCACTGCACTCCTCCCCAACGCCATATGTTGTCACCCATCATGATCGGTAGTTCAATGCCAAACATACTGAGCAACATTCAGTAGTTAACTGCCGAACATACTGTAATTCAAAAATGATGACTTCGGGTGTGGGGAAGGAGGGAAAGGGGAGGAATGAGAGGGGAAGGAGGAAGGGAAGGCACCTGTTCCGAAGGCGGGTGCCAGAGCATCGACAACAGAAACCAAATACGTCGATGTCAAAGTAAGCATCGGAGATGGGCATCGGGTATACCTAGTAAGGGATGGGGTGTGCAATGGGGTGATGAAATATGTAGTGGGTGATGGGGTGTGAATAAAAGTTCTTATATTATGCCTGCCAGAATAGCGGTGTTGATGCTTCAGAGCTTATAGTTTGATGTAGGTTAATACATCAAAAGTCAAAAATTCATATACCTTAGTTTTATTGTATGTTGATAAATGAACATTGCTCTTTGAACTAATTGGGGGATATACTTGCGGACATATTGCGGTGTTGTGGGGCATCGGCGAGCGCTCAGTGCATTGGCATTCACAGCGAGCCATTGCCAATGCCTCTCACCTACGGGTGGCAATGGGTCAAGTTGAGACATAGGTACAAGGGTAAAACATTCAATCCGAATTGGTAACTTAAAACCCAAACCCAAACCCAACCTGCCTAATAAACGGGTTGCCTTGATCCAACCTGTTTAAACTCTTTAATAAATGGCTTGGGTCAAGTTGGCTCGGGTTGGGTTAACAGACCCATGTAAACCTGTCGTGTTGGGTCAAGTCAGATTGGGTTGGGCCAATTTTGATCAAGTTGGGTCGGGTTAGGTCGAGTTGGGCCAGGTTGATTCGGATCGGGTTATTGGAGGGTTGAGAAGACTCATTTAGTAAACGGGTCAAGTCGGATCAATCGTGTTATAAGTAAACCCAAACCCGATCCATTAGATAAACGAGTCAATCGGATCAACCCGTTTATGACCCGAACCAATTTAGATCAAACCCAAACCCGCTAACTACAGGTCGAGTTGGCGGGTCGAGCCAAGGATGACATTTTCCTTGATAAATCTTTACTACTCTTATATAATAGAGGTTTTTGATGCCATGTGCCAGCCTCCTGAGAAAATTTTTAGCACATTGCGTACGCTACAACCGTTGCCCAGAGCCTATCAGCACGCTCTAAAATGTTGGGGTCACTACTCCCATGTGCTGGGGCCTGCTACCCCATGTCGCTTGAATCGTAGTGGGCCCCATGGTTGTAGCATACGCAGGATGTGCTGAAAATCCAAACACCCCCCCCCCCCCCCCCCCCCCCCCTCTTCCCTTTTTTAATTTTGCTATTTTTATATATAACTCCTGGCTAATTGCATAGTAACCCTTGGCAAATTTATATTTCTATACCGACCCCTAAAAACTAGTGCAAATCAACTCCTTGTGTTAATTGTCATCTATTTGGGTTATAGTTTAATTGGCACCTTCATATGACGATTTTTCTGGGACAATTTTACACTTGTTAGGATCATAGAATCAAACAAACTACCTAAATTAGGGTAAATGAAGAGCTGATGAGATTGGATTAACTATGAAATTGAGGGTAAATGGTCCTTTGAGATCCCGGGTTAAAGACAGACCATGGCTAAAGTCTACCTTGTAACAATGGGTGAAGGTAAACTATAAATATGCATTGATTATTCCCTCTAAATCGATGCCAATTAACCTATGGGGCTGATTTGCACTAGACTAGTTTGTAGGGGTCGATATGTAAATATAAAGCTTCTCGGGGTTAATATGCAATTAGCCTTATACATATTGCACAGGATTTCACAATCATATCCTCTTTCACTGGGATATCAAACTAATGTCCTTCAACCAAAAAATCATCCTTGGCTGACAATCTCCATATACGGAATTGCAATCTTATAAAAGAGTCCAAGGGGGAATGAACAAGGCTTCAAATTGGACCAAAAAATATATATGCGCCTAATTTCAATCAGACGAGCGCCTTGAGTTACGCCTTGCGCCTAGACTGTAACAGATCTTTGCGCCTCATGTGCGCCTTGAGCCTTTCAGAACACTGGATAAAAGTTAGTTACTA
This sequence comes from Chamaelirium japonicum, assembly GCA_947650365.1. Taxonomy (NCBI): domain Eukaryota; kingdom Viridiplantae; phylum Streptophyta; class Magnoliopsida; order Liliales; family Melanthiaceae; genus Chamaelirium; species Chamaelirium japonicum. The sequence continues at coordinate 9,788,520 of OX393557.1, forward strand.
TCCTTTATCTCTAACATCCTTCCTCAAACTGAGCTAGTTGGCATCAACAACTATCATTTTGGAAAATAACAGCCTAAAACAACTGTCATTTTGGAACGCAACGGCATAAAACAACTGTCATTTTTTATTCACATGTAGATGTGGCGAGTGATTTAAGTTGTTCATCTTCTTTCTCCATCTCATCTAAAGTTATTATATTCAATCAAGCCAGTAGCCACGCACCCAAACCTGTCACTTTTGGAATACCCCTTATCCTCAAGAAAGTAATTAGAAGTCACTCCTAAATTAAGAATAATGAAATCAAACTGAAATTAAAGTTGGCTTTAGTGTCCTTTGAAGCCCTTATAAGGCTTAGGGCCAATAGCCCACACAAGAACATCGATGGGCTGTGATGTGCGTGAAGCCCAATTGTGTTTCGTTTCAACAAGAATAACGATGCATCGGGCGGCTGATTGGCTCGCGAGAGTGGGGAAGACCGAAAGGAAAACGGAGGTGCGCACTTAGTCCTTTGCGCCGGACCTGCTAGAGATCGTAAGATGGGATGCCCAGTCCTTTGTGTATGATCCAGGGCGGCCAGTCCGTCGAGAGGTGTAACCTTGGATGATTGTTTCATGCTTTGTCGCTGTAATATTTTGTGTTATGGAATAGTTAAATTTGACACCAAAAAAAAAAAAAGAATACCGATGCATCCATTTGATGCGTAACAACATTCTAGTACGCGTAGAGGAAGCGCATCAAACTTTTCAGTCTCACAAACGATGGATCTTACGCATGACATAGACAATGATGAGACATGAGATTTATACACTAATTTCTTTGTCACGGGAAAATAGGACTTTCATTTGGTAAAAGAGAGGGAATTGATATGTTTGGGATTCTTGGATGCTTTGATGCACTTCATCATGAAAAAAAACCATGATGTGATTGTTAAATCTTCTCTTCCAGATGAGGTGGCACACATTTTGATGTTTATCTTAAAAGACTTATTTTGCTTCAAGCTAACTTCTGCATGAGGATTGTGATTTTAAGATAGAGTGAACTAATCAAAGATTAGTCATGCCCATATCCATTTATCCCTTCCCTGAAATGTAAAGCTACTCATAAATCTTCAGAGCTTGTATCACTGAGAAGGCATAAGAGACTACTAGAATTTTCATCACGCAAAGAGGCCTAAGAGACTACTAGAATTTTCATCACGCAAGAGGACTATGAACGGCAAAGGTTATTGACTCATAGTGTATGTGAGGACGGACATCTATCTCCATGAAAGAAACACCTGAAGTATATGACAATGGGTTTAGAGAATAAAACATGTGATTGCATAGACATACTAATGCATAAAAGAACAAGATATAGATCTTTCAAGGAAGAGAGGTGATAAGACTTACATTTTTCGGATCATTCTCTTCTCACTTAATTGACTCTTGAGATGGGTTCAATATGAAATTTGGAGCATTGCCAGCACAAGCAGCAGTATAACTTTCATGGATCTCAGGTGATTTCTCCATGTATTGGAGTATAAATTTCTCCACAAACATTTTGTCGGAACATTTCATTATAGATGCCAAGTCCTGCGATGTTATGACCACCTCCTTCGCCTTGAGAATCTGCAAAACATGATGCCGAGGCATCAACCTCTTCTCCATGCTGTATGCTAGAAGCAATGGGTGGAGTGCGAGGTAGGAAGGAGTGCACCCTGCTCTCTCCAGCAAGAACTCCATCTTCGCCCGGAGATTCTTCTCAGAGAGATGAGTGATCATGGGAGCTTTCCGGAACGCAGAGATGAACTCACCCTCTGACCATCCATAGCTCCTCAGAAGCTCCATCTTGGACTTGAAGGCTCCTCTCCCATGGGTAGAGAGGGCTACTACCCCGTGCACAAACATCATGGAGCTGCACCGAAAGCCCAATTCCAGTGTTTGCTTCAGCAATGCCTCGATCAAAGCCAAGCTCCGCATGATGAGCATCGTGCCCAAAAGCATACTCTTTTCAATCTGCAGGTCAGAGAGGCCGTAGCTCCTTAGCAGGGCGATCTTGGGGGTGATGCTCGTGGCAATGTCCTGGTTGATGAGCCCGCGGTTTCTCTTGAAGACCATCTGCAGCTTCTTCTGATTGTTGCCAAGGAGGGCTCTCCAGAACCCGAACCTGGGCACGATGCTGTGGAGGACGAGAGCATTGGGGTTCTTTACGATAAGCTGCCGGAGGTCGACACCGGAGAACCCCATGTCGATGAGAGCCTTCATGTTGGGCTCTAGGGTTTTGTCCACACTGATGTAGAGCAATTTCGGGTTCACTGATATGAAATATTTGATGTGGGTGTCGTCGAAGCCTTGGAGCTTGAGGAAGCGGACGACGGAGTCCGGTCTGTCGGGGGATTTGAGGTGAGCGAGGGGTTGGGCGGTTTTGGTTGCCTTGTCCACAGAGAACCCAAATGAGTTGACGAGGTAATCAACCATGAAATGGGGTTTCGGGGGTGGGTTTTGGGTTGCAGAGGCCGAGAACCATCGGATGGGGAGATGGGTGAGGGTGGTTCTGTGAAGAGTGAGAGAAGGGGGGAGGAGGAGGGAAGAGAGCAGCTTCCTCCTCGTTAGAAGCAGCGTCATTATGGGTTTGCAGAGGATTGAGGGAAGATGAGAAGATATATAGAGAATCGAATGCTATCTCTTCAGGGATTCAGGTGTGTAAAGCCACCGTCGTCACTGATTCCCATGCAGCCCATCGCCGCCGCCGCCGCCTCCTTCCTCCTTACTCTTTCCTTCCTACTTCCTCCTCCTCCTATATCCGTCGCCATCACTGATGCCCGTGCATCCCGTCGCCACCGGAGCCAGAGATGTTGGGAAAAACAATAGAGTTCTATTCTATTAGCATGCAAAGGTTCATGGAGAGTTAACTAGCTAAGGATGGGAAGCTAAGGCTTTCTACAGAGATGCAAAATAAGGGAAAGAAGAGAAGGAGAATAAAAGACTTATCGAAAGAAATGAGCCGAGGCTTGTGCTTGCACAATGCCCTGAAAACTAGATCGCCGTCGTAGGATGGTGCTCCCGGCCTCCGACGACAAGCCCCCAGGGTACAACGACTTCAAGCTTCTCCGCACCAAGGAGAGCTCGTAGGAACTCTCAGGGAACTCCAAAAGATTAATATCAAAATCTGATTTGAAGAAGGAAAGCTTTGATGGATGATGAACCGATCACGACCCCTTGTAGCTCCTCCAAATAGCGGCTTGTCGGCTTCAAGACAAACACCTCAGCTTCAAAGAGAAGCTTTAGCACTCCACCTCCTTCAGAAGCAAGCAACGTCACCTTGGATGAAAGGGATCAAAGGGGTGCTGGACTCCCACAGGTTCGTACTAGAGTTTTTGAGAGAGAGAGAGAGAGAGAGAGAATGAGGTTGTGAGAGTGAATGATAAAGAGAGATTACTACATGGGTTCCCAAAGGTTCTGTATTTAAAACCGGTGCTGAAAACAGAACCCGGCCATGATCTCCTCTAACCTCTCAACAACCCCATGATCTCATCTAACCTCTCAACTAACCCATGATCTCATCTCAACTGATCATATTTCTGTTACACTCGTTCCCACAAAACCCGGCAACTGATTTGAGAGTCAAAAACATTCAAAAAACATTTGAATTCAAAATTCAAAACCAACAATCCCCCACATGAATGATTTTAAATCTCAAAAAAAAAATTCAAAATAAAATTTGGAGTTCCATACGAATGTGCAATCACTGAGGTGTCTTTCGACTTGAACCGCAGTTAAGAGATTGTCTGTAGGGTTTACTAACTGAGTAGTGACCTAAGTCTTGAACTGTTCAGTTTGGATAGTAGACCTAGTCAACAGGCAACTCACACATCCTTAAATCATCATTGAGTTCCTCTCTCGGTTGTGCTCATTCACGGCCATGAGCTCTCCCCGGTTTTAACAAGCGCTCTAGAGAATTGGCCCCAATTCTCATAGGAAGCGGCCTCACTTCCACACTCGTATAGGTGCAATCTATAAAGAGTGATCTGTATCTATTCACTCCACTGGTATTCCAGCTATAGATAGCATTAAGAGTCTATGACTCAGCCTCACAACGATACAGAATGTACTACCACATCATAGGAAGGGGTAATATGCTTGGTAGCACTCCCACAAGTTCCTCGGATAACTTGTTATCCCATTGAACCTTGTTCTTGGGATCTCCAGTCACAAAGGTTGGGTTACTGTTATCGGAAACTTATTAATTCTTAGGCCTCAGTCCCATCCCCCTCGATGTATTTAGAACTAGCTCTCTAGCTAGTCCCTTAGTTAAGGGATCTGCTAAGTTGTCTTTTGACCTTATATAGTCAATGACAATTATCCCTTCTTTTATCATCTGTCGCACAAATTTATGTCTACGATGAATATGTCGAGACTTTCCATTATAGGAATTGTTCTTGGCCCTCATTATAGCTGCTTGGCTATCACAATGAATAAGAACAGCAGGAATAGGTTTTGGCCATAAAGGAATATCCATAAGAAAGTTCCTTAGCCATTCACCCTCCTCACTAGTCTTATCTAGGGCTATGAACTCCGATTCCATAGTGGATCGGGCTATGCAGGTTTGTTTGGATGACTTCCAAGAAACTGCACCTCCTCCAAGGGTAAACACGTACCCGCTAGTGGATTTGGTTTCCGAAGAATCCGCAATCTAATTAGCATCGCTGTACCCCTCTAAGACAGCAGGATACCTACCAAAGAAAATGCCATAATCCAAGGTATGTTTTAAGTACCTCAGAATTCGAATTAGAGCATCCCAATGCTCCTTATTAGGGTTAATAGTGTATCTACTGAGTCTGCCTATCGCATAGGCAATATCGGGTCTCGTGCAGTTCATGATATACATAAGACTGCCAATTACCCTTGAATACTCAACTTGTGATACACTTAACCCTATGTTTTTCTTCAGGTGTACTGAAGGATCATATGGCGTTCTGGCAGGTCTACAGTCAAACCGACCAAACTTCCTAAGCACCTTCTCTATATAGTGAGACTGTGATAGAGCTATGCCATTGGAATCTCTCAAAATTTTTATTCCTAAAATGACATCTACAGCTCCTAAGTCCTTCATATCAAAGTGCCTGCTTAGAAGGTTTTTGGTTTTCACCATAACTTCCAAGTTGGTTCCAAAGATCAACATGTCATCTACATAAAGGCATATGATCACGCAAGTCTGACCATTGACCTTAGTGTAGATGCACTTATCTGATTCATTAATCGAGAGCCCACTCGAAGTCAATACTTGGTCAAACTTTTCGTGCCACTGCTTTGGAGCCTGTTTGAGACCATAAAGAGATTTCTTTAGTCTACAAACCTTCTGCTCTAAACCTTGCACTACGAAGCCTTCTGGCTGATCCATATAGATCTCTTCCTCTAATTCTCCATTCAGGAATGCAGTCTTTATATCCATCTGGTGAATCACAAGGCTATGGATAGCGGCTATGGCTATAAGCACCCTAATGGATGTAATCCGGGTCACAGGAGAGTAAGTGTCAAAGAAGTCCACTCCCTCTCGTTGCCTATAGCCCTTTGCTACTAACCTCGCCTTATATCTCTCTATAGATCCATCTGCCCTAAGCTTCTTCTTGAATATCCATTTACACCCAACAGTTTTGCAACCAGGAGGAAGCTCCACTAACTCCCAGGTGTCGTTGGATGTTATGGATTCAAGTTCACTGGTTACAGCTTCCTTCCAAAAGATGGAGTCAGCTGAGGTCATGGCTTCAACATAACTAGTTGGATCATCTTCCACTAGATAAGTGATGAAGTCAGGCCCAAAAGAAGTACCAGTCCTAGCTCGCTTGCTCCTTCTAGGTTCGTTCTCTTCCTCGTCTGAAGAGTCGATCCTACACCTAGGAACAGACCTCTCGAGCGTGCTGTACTCCTGAGGCCTCTCAGACCTATTTTTATAAGGAAACCGGTCTTCAAAGAACTCGGCATCCCTAGTCTCGATGATGGTATTATCATCTATATATGGGCTCTTAGAGTGGATTACTAAAAACCTATATGCGCTACTATTATGGGCATATCCTATGAACACAGAATCAACTGTTTTAGGACCTAGCTTGGTCCTCTTGGGGTTAGGTATGGATGCCTTCGCAAGACACCCCCACACTTTAAGGTGTTTATAGGAAGGCTTCCTACCTCTCAAGATCTCATACGGTGTCCGCTCAGACTCCTTAAATGGGATCCTATTTAGAATATATGTTGCAGAAAGTATAGCCCCCCCCCCCCAGGTTCGTAGGTACCCCTGAACTGATCATCATGGCATTGACCATGTCCTTTAAGGTCCTATTCTTCCTCTCAGCTACTCCATTAGACTGAGGGGAATATGGAGCAGTGGTCTAATGAATTACACCGTTGTCTTCACAGAACTTAGTGAAGTCTCCGGACTCATATTCACCCCCTCTGTCCGACCTAAGGACTTTGATCCTCTTCCCTAACTGATTCTCCATCTCAGACTTGTAGGATATAAACTTGGTCAAACTCTCGTCCTTACTCTTAAGGAGAAATATTGAACAATGTCGAGAACAATCATCGATAAAAGTGATGAAATATTTGTTCCCTCCTCTCGTAGTGTAACCCTTAAGGTCGCACATGTCTGAGTGGATTAAGTCTAGGGTTTCTAGGCTACGCTCTACATTCTTAAAAGGTTTCTTGGCATATTTTGCCTCTACGCATATGCCACACTTTCCATCCAAGAATGGAATACATTTAGGTACGCTACCTAAGTTAACTAACCTTTTAAGTGATTTAGAGTTAACGTGTCCTAGTCTAGCATGCCACAGATCAAAAGACTCAGATAAATAAGCAGAAGATGAAGCTTTATTATCATTAACGAAAGAGGTTACATTCAACTTAAATAAGCCCTCATCAAGGTAACCCTTTCCCACAAAAGACCCTCCCTTAGTCAGGACAAATTTGTCCGACTCAAATACAAGCTTGTAACCCTTCTTGCTCAGCATCGCTCCGGAGACCAGATTCTTCCGGATGTCTGGGACGTGCAACACCTCCTTCAGTGTCAGAAGATTTCCGGAGGTGAGCTTCAGAATCACGTTCCCTTTTCCAGCGACTCGAGCAACCGAGGAGTTCCCCATGTACATCGATTCTCCTTCTGCCGCAGATGTGTAAGTAGAAAATGAGCTCTTCGACTCGCAGATATGTCGGGTAGCTCCCGTATCCACCCACCAGTCTGCAAGGTTGCTGACTAGGTTGACCTCCGTCACCACTGCCAAGAAGTAGCCGCTCTGGGCCACGTTCGCCTCGGACTTGTTCTTCGGCCGATTAGCTGCATTGAAGCAGCACTCCCTAGCCAGGTGACCTGGCTTTCCGCACACGAAGCAGTCTCCCTTCGGCTTCTTTTTGAACTGGGGCTTGGATTGCTTGTTCTTCTCAAATGGCTTGGGAGCTTGAACCTTCTTATTGGAAGACTTTCCCTCCACGAGGTTGGCCTTGCCTTTTATCATATAGGCTCTCTCCCTTTGCTCCGACACTCGGTTGTCCTCCTCTATACGGATTCGGACAACGAGGTCTTCCAGGGTCATCTCCTTCCTCTTGTGCTTCAAACTGTTCTTGTACTCCTTCCACGAGGGAGGCAACTTCTCGATGATAGTTGCCACTTGGAATCCCTCGCAGATATTGTAGCCCTCTGCTAGGACTTCATGGATGATAATTTGTATCTCCTCTAGTTGGGAGACCACAGACTTCCCATCTTCCATTTTAAACTCCAGGAGCTTTCCGACCACAAACTTCTTAGAACCACAGATCCTTGGCGGACTTACAAGTGAAGTACACATCATAAAGGTCGGGAACTAGACAGTTAAGGATATAATTCCTATACAGGTAGTCATGCCTCTCCCAGGAGTCTATATCGGACTGGTTCGAGGAACCATCCGATTCAGTAGAAAGATTAGGCTTCTCTAAGCTAATGAGATCGACAACCTTAAGGACAGTCAGATAGAACAGAAGTTTCATCTGCCATTGCTTAAAGTTCTTGCCGTCGAAAGGTTCAGGCTTCTCACTAGACTTGCTAGGTTTCCTCTCCATCTCAGAGGTCATCTTGGAAGAATCCCTTTTGACTTTTCAAAAGTTTGACAGCCAGGTCAGCTCCAGGAAGGAGGTGGAGCACTTGGCTCGCTTAAATACCAGGCTTCCTAGGGCAATTTAATGCCGGTTTGTCAAGCTTTCCTTGACACCGTCAAACTTAAAAAATTTCAAAGAAAATCTAACAGGTGACGAGAGATTAGATCTAAACACTCTCGAAATAGGGACTAGATCTAATCGGAATAAAAAAATAATAGAACACATAAATAACATCTAGTTTTCAGATTGTTGGGAAAAACAATAGAGTTCTATTCTATTAGCATGCAAAGGTTCATGGAGAGTTAACTAGCTAAGGATGGGAAGCTAAGGCTTTCTACAGAGATGCAAAATAAGGGAAAGAAGAGAAGGAGAATAAAAGACTTATCGAAAGAAATGAGCCGAGGCTTGTGCTTGCACAATGCCCTGAAAACTAGATTGCCGCCATAGGATGGTGCTCCCGGCCTCCGACGACAAGCCCCCAGGGTACAACGACTTCAAGCTTCTCCGCACCAAGGAGAGCTCGTAGGAACTCTCAGGGAACTCCAAAAGATTAATATCAAAATCTGATTTGAAGAAGGAAAGCTTTGATGGATGATGAACCGATCACGACCCCTTGTAGCTCCTCCAAATAGCGGCTTGTCGGCTTCAAGACGAACACCTCAGCTTCAAAGAGAAGCTTTATCACTCCACCTCCTTCAGAAGCAAGCAACGTCACCTTGGATGAAAGGGATCAAAGGGGTGCTGGACTCCCACAGGTTCGTACTAGAGTTTTTGAGAGAGAGAGAGAGAGAGAGAGAGAGAGAGAGAGAGAAAGAGAGAATGAGGTTGTGAGAGTGAATGATGAAGAGAGATTACTACATGGGTTCCCAAAGGTTCTGTATTTAAAACCGATGCTGAAAACAGAACCCATGATCTCCTCTAACCTCTCAACAACCCCATGATCTCATCTAACCTCTCAACTAACCCATGATCTCATCTCAACTGATCATATTTCTGTTACATTCGTTCCCACAAAACCCGGCAACTGATTTGAGAGTCAAAAACATTCAAAAAACATTTTAATTCAAAATTCAAAACCAACAGGAGATGGGGTGGGAAAGGGAAAAGGAAAAGGGGAGGAGGACGACGAAAGGGTAGAGGGGTGTCTTTATTATTATTTTTTTTTTCAGAAAACCAGTGGTGGTTTAGGGGTGGCAATCCTTGACCCAACCCGCCAACCCGACCTGAAGTTAGCGGGTTTGGGTTGAGTCTAAATGGGTTCGGGTCATAAACGGGTTGATCCGACTATCTGTTTGTTTAATGGATCCGGTTTGGATTTGTACTTATAACCCGACTTGACCCGTTTACCAAATGGGTCATCAACCCGACTTGACCCACCTTGATCAGACCTGACCAGTTTCTTCGGTGGGTTAGGTTTGGTTTTGACCGTTGAGCCAATCCACATAGAAATGATGTTAACCGTCTCTTGCACTACACAACAGATTATCATCTGACAGGAGATTAACTACCGAGAGATTGGCGCCCCAAAGAATTACTTTTTTAGCACTGCTTTTAATAGACAATTGTTATGAAACGGTGGTTGCATTGGATATGGATGCCTACCGGATAAGTACCCCTGGATTCAGGGATTTAGAGATTTACCCCGTCTCTATCCCTATGGCATATTATGCCTATATATAAGGGGGCTTTAGTGAATAATAAGATACGTTTTTCCCAACACGTTATCAGCACGAACTCTTCGACCCGGCCTCGGCTCGGCTTCGGATCTCGTCCGCGGCCCCTGACCCGGCAAACCCCATCGCACAAGAGAGAAGAGATCCCGTCGAGCACCCCAGCAAGCTTCGTGACTACAAGTCGACGACGATCCTCCGTGGGAACGACCAGCAAACCAAACCGACATTGATCCACCCAGGTACGCCATTGATTGACCTTCGACTCCGGTGAGATTTGATCTCGCCAGAGATTCGCACGATTGCTTTTGTCATCATTTTCGGATTAGCACCACCCGGCAACGACCCAGAAGAAGTTGGTTAGGGGACCCGATCGGTGGTTCGTGCTCAACCCCACACGCCACCGGAGCCACGAGATTTTGATCTCGGCGGCAGGCATCAGCCTGAACCCAGCATCAACATTGGACGACCCGGCCCGCATGCGGCACAGCAGCCGCAGCGCACTTGATGGGAGCGCGAACCCACGGCGGCCGGCGCCGCAACAGCAGCAACCGCTCATGTCGAAGGCGGCGTTGAGCTTCATGTGTTGCATGGCAGCGGCTGCAGGAGGGCTGAGCGAGCGGCTGCCGGCGGCGCACGAGGGCGGCTGCTGGCGACGCGCGAGAGCGGCTGCCGGCGGCAGCGGTTAGGGATATCAGAAAATTCTGTTCGGATCTCCGATTTAATCGGAGAAGATGAACAATGTTCATCTTATTGGGTTTGAAAACCCGATTAAAATCTCAACCCGACTGCACAGTGCAGGCCCGGCCCAACTGTGTTAATAGCACATCCGACCCGGATGTTATCTAGCAGACCCGATCCGACTGTATGAGTACAGACCCGATCGGACCGCACATGGCAAACCCGACCCGACTGCTTTTAGCTAAACCCGACCCATCTAATTTTGCATGCATTCACATATACTTTACTATCTGATTTAATATAGACCGTCAGTTTTTATTTTAAGATTGTGGGCCCAATCTTGGCTTGATCTGATCGATCCAAGTAAGGATCTTGACTAATTGAACTATTCCGGACACATCGGTACGGTCAAATTTTGCTATTTCATATACATTATTTATGTATTTAACTGTTTAGCCCCTAAGGGACCAATATGCAATATCTGTTTTACAAATAAGGACAAAATTATCCTTAATTGTAACAGACTTTAAGATGTTCTTATATCTTGTGTTTTCTTACATATTCCATGTGCATAAGATGTTATTTTCTTCATTAGATGTACTTTAGGTAATTAGAACCTTTTAGAAAAGCTTGACAAGGCGCATGACGGTTCCATAGAACCCGCTCTACCTTGGCAAGTGGTTTCTAAAAGGACCCTATTAATACCCAGTGTTAATAGGCTTTGTACATGATATGTCAAATTGTTTTCTATAATATGTATCTACATACTCATATGATAAATATGGTAATCATAGTAATTAATGTCAATATTCATTAAATCTTCAGATGTCGAACATTACAAAATTAGACTTTCATGCATTAAATGTCAATGGAAGTAATTTTCTAAATTGGCGAGTAGATAGTTTACTACATTTATAAGCGAAGAACTTAGAGAAAGCTCTAGAAGAGAAGAATGGATTGAAGCCGGATGAAAAAGCAAAGGCCCTCATCTTCCTTAGGCACCACATACACAAAGATCTGAAGAATGAATATATGAACATAGTAGATCCTGCAGATCTCTGGAAGGCACTCAAGGAACACTACGATCACCAGAAGATGATCACTTTGCCTGCAGCAAAAAGCGAATGGATCACCCTCAGGTTCCAGGACTTCAAGACAGTGGCTGAGTTCAACTCGAAGTTACTCAACATCGTCAGCAAGCTGAAGCTCTATGAGGAAAGAATAGACGATGCTCAGATGATCGATAAAACACTCTCTACCTTCCACCCAAATAACATCATTTTACAACAGCAATACAGTGGGATGAAGTGCCAGAAGTACTCAGAACTCATAAAAGTTCTCCTGATCGTTGAAGAACATAATGCCCTACTGGTAAAGAATCATAATTCTAGACCCACTGGATCATTGGCATTGCCAAAAGCAAATGCCAATGATTTCTACCAAGGTAGAGGTAGAGGTAGAGGCAGAGGAAGGAGAAGTGGAAGACACGGCAGAGGAGGGCGCAATAACTACCCTGGAAGAGGTAGAAATCACCCTGGAAGAGGTGGACGTCAAAATCATTCTCGAAGAGATGATTATTATGGTCCTAGGAAGGACACTCACTTTAAAAACAAGTGGATTGCTCCTCCGAATCCAGAAAAGAAAAATCCCTCTAAACCTGAAGATAAGAGGGACATATGTTTTGAATGTGGAAAGGAAGGACACTGGTCTAGAAACTACCGTGCTAGTAAACATAAGAAGAATAAGTACAAAAGTACAAGGGTACCTGCAGAGGCAAATATAAATAAAGATAACAATGAGTGGCCTGAAGATTACTAGAAGAAGACCGATGCCCTGAAGACATCGTACCTGGAAAGTTCAGATTACTTCGATGAGTTAGACGATGGCACATTAAATCCCTGAACCTTAGGATCTCTGAAGACTTTAGTTTTTCTTTTATTTATTCTGTCAGACATTGCTAAGTAGTCTTTATTTCATGTCAGACATTGCTAAGTAGTTTTTATTTCATGTTAGACATTACTGAGTAATTTTTATATTCTGTTGGATATTATCAATTTATTTTATCGCTCTGGTGAATATAGTTAGAAATTGTGTTAGTAAGTTTTATCATTGATACTTCTCTTTTGGTATTCATTGACTTATATAACTTATCAGTTAGGAACGATGACCAACTGCAAAGACATTTGCCTGATAGATAGTGCAATAACACATACCATACTGAAACACAGAAAATTCTTCACAAATCTTGAATATAATTCACATATGGTTACTACAGTGGTTGACCCTACTGACATAGTTACAGGGTCCGGAAGAGCCCATATACTTTTACCTAATGTACTCATTTGCTAATTAAGGATGCTCTATACTCAGAAAATTTCAGAAGAAATTTACTGAGTTTCAAAGACATCCGAGCAAATGGATATCATTTAGAAACTAAAAAAGAAGGCAATCTAGAATACCTCTATATTACATCTAAGAATGGAGAGCATATTTCCATACTAGAAAAATGCTCAACCCTATCTTTAGGGTTATACTTTACCCACATTGGGGTTATGGAGTCCTATGCCACTCACTTGAACCAGAAGTTCACAATTCCTGTAGATTTGGTCCTTTGGCATGATAAATTAGGTCACCTAGGGTCAGGTATGCTTAGAAAGATCATTTACAATTCCTATGATCATTCCCTTAGCAATCGAAGCCTGAATTTTTCAAATGACCATTTTTGTGACCCTTGTTCCCAAAGAAAGTTAATCACTAGACCTTCTTTTCAGAAAATAGAGACAGAATCACCTACCTTCCTGCAGAGGGTTCAAGGTGATATATGTGGTCCTATACACCCTCCTAGTGGTCCATTTAAATATTTTATGGTCCTAATAGATGCATCTACTAGATGGTCATACATGAGCCTACTCTCCACTAGAAATTTAGCATTTGCTAGATTATTGTCCCAGATAATCAAACTCAGAGCTAGTTTTCCTGATAATCCAATCAAATATATTCGATTGGATAATGCAGCTGAATTCTCTTCTAAAATCTTCAATGACTTCAACACATCCATCGGAATAGAAGTCAAACATTCTGTCCCCCATGTCCATACCCAGAATGGCCTTGCTGAAGCTTTTATCAAGCGCTTGCAATTTATAGCTAGACCATTACTCTTACAATCCAGACTTCCAATTTCTGCATGGGGGCATGCTATCTTGCATGCTGCTAATCTTGTTAGACTCAGACCTACTTCATACCATAATTTTTCTCCTGCACAACTTGTGTCAGGTATTCAGCTCAATATATCTCATCTTTGAAAGTTTGGATGTGTTGTGCAGGTCCCTATTCCCCCTCAAAATAGAACTAAGATGGGTCCCCAACGTAGATTGGGGATTTATATAGGTTTTGACTCACCTTCAATCATAAGATTCTTAAAACCCTTAACAGGTGATCTATTTACTGCTAGATTTATAGATTATTATTTCGATGAGACAGTCTTCCCGCCGTTAGGGGGAGATAAAGAAGTTTCTAGGCAATAACCTGTTCCCGAAGAACGGCGTGAATTATCGTGGAATACTTCCATTATGTCTTATCTAGATCCTAAATCCCCTCAATGCGAGGTAGAAGTAAAAAGGATTTTACATTGCAAGATATTGCAAATCAATTACCTGATGCCTTCAATGATGCAACTAATCTAACTAAGTTGTTTGTTCCAACCAAGAATGTACCTGCAAGAATTAATATTCTAACTCCCACTAATGAAACTGCTGCACGTCAGAACGTGGCAGACCTATAGGTTCCAAAGATTCAGTTTCCTGGAAGAGGAAGGTGAATGAGAAATCATGCCCTAAAACTCTAGAAGAAGTTGAGGTTCCAGAAGAACCTGATCATAATGCTCCAGAAGAGATTATTGACCATATTTTTTCAGAAGAAAATATTTTCCAATAGCCAAATTTCTCTCAAACTCCTGAAGAGGTCCCTGTAGAGATTATGGATAAGGTATCGGTACCAAATAATAAGAGCTCAATATTCCATATGAGGGGTGAAATTTGGGACCGAAAGGAAATAGTCATCGATGACATATTTACATACAAAGTAGCTACTGAAATAACAAAGGGCGATGATGAAGATAATGAACCACGTAGTATTTATGAATGTCGACATAGAACTGGTTGGCCAAAATGGAGAGAAGCTATTCAAGCTGAACTTGAATCTCTCAAAAAATGTGGAGTATTTGGACCTATAGTACAAACACCAAATAACGTAAACCCTGTAGGTTTCAAATGGGTGTTTGTAAGGAAAAGAAATAAAAATAATGAAATCGCTAGATACAAGGCAAGGCTTGTAGCCCAGGGATTCATGTAGAAACCCGGGATTGATTATAACGAGATATATTCCCCTGTTATGGATATAGTTACGTTTAGATATCTCATTAGTCTCACAGTTTCTGAAAAACTAGATATGAGACTAATGGATGTCATAACGGTATACCTATACGGGAACCTAGACACAGATATTTATATAAAAATCCTAGAAGGATTCAAGTTGCCTGAAGCAACATCAAAAGTCCCAGAAGGATTCAAGTTGCCTGAAGCAACATCAAAGAGTGCGCACTCGATAAAACTAAGACGAGCATTGTACGGCCTGAAGCAATCCGGAAGGATGTGGTACAATCGCCTTAGTGAATACTTGTCTAGGGAAGGTTATAAGAATGATCTCATATGCCCATACGTTTTCATAAAGAAATCAGAAAATAAATTTACAATAATTGCAGTTTATGTGGATGACATAAACTTGATTGGGACTCCTAAAAAGCTCAAAAAAACTTCTGATTATCTAAAAAGGGAGTTTGAAATGAAAGAACTTGGTGATACTAAGTTTTGCCTCGGCCTGCAGATCGAGCGTAGCTCTAGTGGGATTTTAGTACATCAATCTTTATATACTGAAAATTTGTTAAAAAAATTTAATATGGATAAATGTCACCCACTAAGCACTCCCATGGTTGTTAGACCTCTTGATATTCATAAAAATCCATTTAGACCTAAAGAGGAACATGAAACTATTCTTGGTTCTGAAAAACCGTATTTAAGTGCTATTGGTGCTTTATTGTATTTAGCTCAATATACTGGACCAGATATATGTTTTTCTGTTAATCTATTGGCTAGATACAGTTTAGAACCAACTCTTAGGTATTGGAATGGAATAAAATAAATATTTAGATATTTGCGAGGAACCACTGATATGGGATTGTTTTATTCTTGTGGTACTCCTCACTTGATTGGTTATACAGATTCAGGTTTGCTCTCTGACCCCCATAAGGGTCGATCCCAAACAGGGTATGTATTTTTGAATAACAATGCAGCTATTTCTTGGAGATCGACCAAACAAACACTTGTGGCCACATCATGGAACCATACTGAAATATTAGCTCTGCATAAAGCAAGTTGAGAATGCGTATGGTTGAGATCGCTTGTGCAGCACATCAGAAGCAGTTGTCAGTTTGCATCAGTTACCAAAGAACCGACAGTTATCCACGAAGATAATGCCGCATGTATTGCTAAAATTCAAGTTGGCTTCATCAAGGGAGATCGAACAAAGCACATCTCACCAAAGTTTTTCTACACCCACGAGCTTCAGAAGAAAAGGAAGATTGAAGTCAAGCAAGTACGGTCAAGCGATAATCATACGGATATCTTCACCAAAGCTTTGCCCAAGTCTACTTTCCAGAAGATGGTATACGGCATCAGACTGCGAAGGCTCAATCACCAAACAAATTGATGTAATAAGGAGGAGATATAATCAGGGGAAGAGATGTAATAATATAATCAGGAGGAGATACAATCAGGGGGAGAGATGTAATAATGGTAATGTAATTGTTAGGCAGAGGGCATCCTGAAGATGCAAATTTATGCGCGCTATACTGTTTTTTCTTTGGTAGGGTTTTTCCCACAGGGTTTTCCCATCAATGGTTTTAACGAGGCAACATTATGCACACCCACCATAGTTCCTGAAGAACTTGTTCCTGAAGAACTAAGGTTGTACTCTTTTTCCTTTGATAGGATTTTTTCCGCTGGGTTTTTCCATCAAAGGTTTTAATGAGGCAATCATTGATAAATGGTGGTCATCCAATGGGGAGTGTTATGAAACGGTGGTTGCATCGGATATGGATGCCCACCGGATAAATACCCCTAGATTCAGGGATTTAGAGATTTACCCCGTCTCTATCCCTATGGCATATTATGCCTATATATAGGGGGCTTTAGTGAATAATAAGATACGTTTTTCCCAACAAATAATAAATCTTTTTTAGCCGCGTAAGTCTCATCTTCTAAAGATGAGCAAAAAGAATGAATATTACCCTTTGCACTAATAAAAGCACATGTATCATCTCTAACAACCTTCCAACAAGCAATGGATGCTGGACTCATTGCCGCATCATCATTGATCTTAAGGTAACCCTATGGAGGCTTCGACCAATGAGTGGATCGGCGTTTGACAGCCCGAATTTCCAAAAGACAAACGATCGAGGATCCAATGCTTTGAAGTCATGAAGCCTATGCGATAACTCTAGCAGCCGACCATCGGATTTTTATTAAAAATTCGATCATTTCTGGCCATCCAGAGGAACCATAAAAGATAAGTAGCGTATCTTTTTTTTTATTTGGTAGGACCTATGGGGGTTCTATTCATGGTGCCTTGACTCTGAAATCAGAAACATTAATTATTACTTACCACCATCTCATCAAAGACAAGATAGGACATACAAAAAGGGGTAGATAAAGAGGAGAAGGAAGGCAGCTCCAAATGAGCGAAATTCGCCAAATTGTCGGCACAACATGTGGGGGGTTTTTACTTGAACCGGGCGGTTCACTTGGATTGCACAATCTAACAAACCAAAGAAATGACAAAGACCGGGATTACGTGGAAAAACCCCTTCTTAACGTCGAAGGGGAAAAAACCACAGGGTGGGGCACAAATTCACTAACACAACAATTCAAGTTACAATCACTCCCCCTTACCCAGTTACACCCTGAGAGGACCGGTCACCCAAATTACCGACCTTTGCAATCTCGCTCAAGATACCGACCACTGTAATTTCGGTTAAGATACCGACCACTGCAATTTCGATCTCTCTAGCTCCGTAAAATCCGGAAAGAATCGGACAGCACCTCCGCCAGAATTCGGTCCCTGGCGCTAAAGAGGTAGGTCCCCTTTTATAGTGTCGGGATGACGGTTGGAGCACTACGTGCTGGCCGAGTTGACGATGTGCCTCCGCAAAGCACTCAACCGTCAGTGTGGTGGGGACGTGGCGCGCGGTTGGCACCCGGTAATTCCAGCCGAGAATCTCGGGAGCGTGGGCTGCATCCCGTAACCGCTATGCGCCCGAGATTTCCGGGTTCAATAGTCGCCCTTCTCTCCATTTTAATGCATGGCCGACCTCAATGGGGGGGGAACTTGGACTCCCTCCTCCTTGCTTTAGTGCGCGACCCGGTCTGGGGGGGGGGGAGAGCTTGGACTCCCCCCTCTTGGATTTAATGCGCGGCCGACCAGGGGGGGAGTTAGACTCCCCCTCCTGGCTTTAGTGTGCGGCCGACCAGGGTGTGGGGGGGGGGGGGAGCTTGGACCCCCCCTGCCTCCATTTTAGCGCGCGGCCAACCAGGGTGGGCGGGGGGGGGGGGGGGGGGGAGCTTGGACCCCCCCTGCCTCCATTTTAGCGTGCGGCCGACCAGGGTGGGGGGGTGAGCTTGGACCCCCCTGCCTCCATTTTAGCGCGCGGCCGGCCTGGGGAGGGGGGGGAGCTTGGACCCCCCCTGCTTTATTTTAACGTGCGACTTACACGCGACGAAATTGCGGCTCCCGATAACTTCGCATTCGCCTTTTTCTCCGCTTTGCGCATGGCCAACCTATGACGAAGTTATGGCTACAGGTAAGTTCGCCTTCGCCTTCTCCTCCGTTTCACGCGTGGCCGACCCGTGACGAAGTTACGGCCCCCGGTAACTTCGTGCTCGCCTTCTTCTCCGCTTCGCGCGTGGCTGACCCGCGACGAAGTTGTGGCTACCGGTAAGTTCGCCTTTGCCTTCTCCTCTGCTTCGCGTGTGGCCGACCTGTGACGAAGTTACGACCCCCGGTAACTTCACGTTCGCCTTCTTCTCCGCTTCGCGCGTGGCCGATCCGCGACGAAGTTACGGCTATCGGTAAGTTCGCCTTCGCCTTCTCCTCCTCTTCGCGTGTGGCCGACCCGTGATGAAGTTACGACCCCCGGTAACTTCATCATGGTACACACACAACACATTGAGGTTCTCCTAACGTGGGAGAATCTACATGAAGCTAAGGCACAAGAGATCATCCTACAGCCAGATACAGTGTAGTGTATCTGCCATGGTGGAGAAAGGTCTTCTTCCAACTCCAACATGAGGTGGATGAGGACAAGATTGCCACCCTCCACAATGCCCGAGGACGCATCAACTCGTTTAAGAGCCCACAATCCTTGGAGAATGGCACTAGCCTCAACTTCAAATGCTTCACACACTGAAGATGGCTCCTTCCGAGAGAACATGAGAGCCCGAGCTGTCTTTGATGATAACTCATGTCGTGGCTCAGGAACTATTCATTGCGCCATCGACATTGATCTTAACTGGCTGCAGCCAGTGTGAGGGGTGAAACTTCGGGTCACAAAGGTGAGCAAAGGTAAGGTCTCTGAAGATGGCATTGGAAGCCAGCAAGATAGCTTCCGGTCTAGGTCACTCTCTCTCTCTCAAAGATCCACCGATTTCTCGCCACATATTCCACAATATAATAGCTCCATAGCTGAAAGAGGATTTTAAAATACTTCTCCATGTTTAACGGTCGGTCAATCCAATAGTCTAGCAAATTGCGATTGTCGTCCATATTTAATTGCA
This sequence comes from Chamaelirium japonicum, assembly GCA_947650365.1. Classification (NCBI taxonomy): domain Eukaryota; kingdom Viridiplantae; phylum Streptophyta; class Magnoliopsida; order Liliales; family Melanthiaceae; genus Chamaelirium; species Chamaelirium japonicum. Next base: position 9,807,858 of record OX393557.1, read on the forward strand.
TATCAATCTCGAGATCAATTTGACTTCTTCATGGAGGCTCTGAGTGCCAGCTCTGTTTCAGCTTCGCCCCTAGGGTTAGGGTTTCCCCTGATCCTTCTCTTGGCCTCCCCGGGTGCCACCGGCGGCTCCGGGGAGGCAGGGAAATCGGCTCTAACGGCGTGTGGGGGGATCAGTCTAGTCCCTCTTCAATCTCCCAGTAAATAGGGGCTCCACTCCGGCTCGATGTTTTGTGTTCTTCATCTCTAGTGGTGCACAGCTTCCTCTAGCTCAGATCGGTGTCCTCCACGTTCGGCCCGTGAGTTTTCCCGACCGAACTTCTGTCGGGGTGGTGGATCTAGACCCCGGTCACCAGTTCCACCGAGGGCTTTTCCAATCCATCCCTACACGACGGGTTCCCGGTGACTCGAGGCGGCGACAATTCGTGGATCCCAAAGGTCGAGGCGGGTGCTGCTCTCTATCTCTGTCGAGCTGCAGGTGGTTCCAGTATGGTGCTGGATTTTTGGGTTTCTCCAATTTGGGTTTTTTTCCTTTAGATCTTGTTCATCTAGGTTGTTGGGTGGTTTGGCTGCTTCTGCACCGAAGTCTGGCGAGGTTGTTATCCTCCCTCGTAATCGGGGGTTTGTGGTGGTGGCTATGGTTCCCCTCTTGCCGCCGGAATGGCGTATGATGTGTCCTGCCTGGTGGCGGTCATCCCACCGAGTGGTGGTCTGTTCTATTCCCTCCATCGATCAGTGGTGGGACTCTCTATTGCTACGCCAGCATGTGGCATCTATGGGGGGTCCGATTGTGACCTCCCCCCTTTTATGAATTACCAAAAAAAAGTAGATCAGGCTCGAACCAAACCACTCTAACAAATTGTGATCGCCGGTGTGATTGGCATGCACAGAGCGAGAGCACAATCGTGAGGGTCAAAATTTGTCCCAACACAGGGCTGCAAAATCAATAAGCGATCGGTTGCAAATCACTTGCACCTGTCCAAACACCGCCTTTGATATTTGATATCATGCGGTGAAAATGGAGTTTAACCATCATGTTTACATATCCCATATCTCTCTTTCTTTTTCTCTCTCTAAATATTTATATGTATAGATATCTCATACTATTATACTAAAACAAAAATCTATCAAATGGAAGTCTATCAATCGAGTTGGTTGGGTTTGAAGGTTTGACCATGTTTGGACCAAGTTGCATTGTCTTTGTCCGAATTGTCCGAGGACCTCATAGAGGGTCTGCCCGTGTTTGGGCCATGAAAGTTCCTCGCGGTTGCTTGGGTTTGTCAGAACCGTTCACTAAAATGTAGAGAGACGTTTGATCTAAACGTTACACCTAACCATGTCTGATTTGGAGCTTCCCCTTTGGAGCAAAATTATTTTCAGTGCAGACCATACAATGAAGAATATGACAAGTTTAACTTGATTGTAGAGAACATGTGCATCACCTCTCTCTCTCTCTCTCTCTCTCTCTATATATATATATATATATATATATATATATATATATATATATATATATATATATATATATATATATATATATATATATATATATATATATATATATATATGGGGACGGGGAGCCTGGACCTCAGGTGCAGCTTCCACGCTGCACCCGCGCGCGGCATGGATGCCACGTGTCCGGAAAAAAACCCACCAGAATCGATCGGATCCGCGGTTTATCAGCCAGATCAAATTTCAGCCGTCCGATCGTAGCAGCGAACGGATCAGATTCCCCCGCGCGGCGCTGAGTCTCGCTGTTACTGTGGTGGGCACAGTAACAGCGAAAATGAATATGGACCGTTAGATCCAGCGATCGACGGCTCAAACAAATACCGTCCGGCTGTATTCCTGTGTGTGTGAATCTGGCCCGTCTGATCGATCGAATCGGACGGGCAAAATCAATCTCGCGGTTACTGTAGCCGCTACAGTAACCGCGAGATTATTTTTACCCGTCCGATTCGATCGATCAGACGGGTGGGATTCAACCGGGTGACGATTTCATTCCCAAATAAATGCCATACATGTGATCGATCAAATCTAACGGCCCACATTCATTTTCGCTGTTACTGTGCCCGCCACAGTAACTGCGAGACTCAGCGCCGCGCGGGGGAATCTGATCCGTTCGCTTCTGCGATCGGACGGCTGAAATTTGATGCGGCTGATAAACCGCGGATCCGATCGATTCTGGTGGGTTTTTTCCGGACACGTGGCATCCATGCCGCACGGGTGCAGCGTGGAAGCTGCACCTGAGGTCCAGGCTCCCCGTCCCCTATATATATATATATATATATATATATATATATATATATATATATATATATATATATATATATATATATATATATATATATATATATATATATATATATATATATATATATATATATATATATATATATATATATATATATATATATATATATATATATATATATAAAACAGCTGAAACCCCCCCTTCCCGACCACCCTCCACCTTCGGCTCCGACTCCCCCCTCCGGCACCCCATCTCCTCTAGCACCCCCATCAGCGGCGCCCCTCATCCTCCGGCTCCGGCTGTCGTTTGGGGGCCGATCGCAGCTGTAACACCTGTGGTGTTAGATTTGAGAATAATAGAAATCTTTCATGGCTAGTTTCGTCTTTTTACAGCCAGATATTTTTTTTGGGCTTTTTTCAAATAAATGGATCGTAAACCTATGGGATGTTTTATGTTCACATTCTCCGTAACTTCGAGCATGTCAGGATGGTGCGTTCCGTGCAACGATCAGGTGTATGCGCAGCCAGTTTCGGCAGCCCGACAGATAAACCCTAGAAAAATGATAATCGATCAATAGTCGATGCTATTTTGTTTTCCACAAGAGATCGGGTGATCGAATCGTAACGAAACATGTTACGTTAGATGAGGCTCTAAGAGAGCCTTCCAATGAAACTGAGTTAGGGTCGACCCGACACCCGAGTGAATAGTTATTACTATTTTAAGTTTTGGATTCTTTTTTTCTTTTTGAGAGATCCAAAAGTTAGAAATTTATGTACCAAGCGTTGACGCGTTCGTGTTGTTGAGACCTTTCTAACGAATCCTCTCGGCCTCCATTCCGACTTTCGGTTTGATAGTTACGGGTGATTATTCTTTTCAACTCGGTTAGTGGACGAATCGCACCCGGATTCCAACCGAACCCAGTTCAGGGCTCAGGACTGAGCCCGACCAACCCTAAAGTCTGCCTCCCGGTCTCCTAGCATAGTTTAAGTTCTCTTGTCCTCCCTCCCTAGTTATTTAAAATCTGAAATTCGGATGAGAATGATCGGGCAAGATTTGGGATGATAAATCCATATCTTTCATTTCTTTATCCCCTCCCCCCTTAGTAGGAAGCCTTAACCGACCCTATCCCCCCAGCCATAACAGCCTCCCCCTTTTTTCTATGAACCAAGAGAGAGGGAAAGAAATAGAGAGAGAGAGAGAGAATGAGAGGAACAAAGAGAACGGCACACACACAGATAGATAGATAGAGAGAGAGAGAGAGAGAGAAGGAGAAGAGATCGAGGGAGAAGATCGGAGCATCCCGACCCGCCCCTTGCCGGAGCACCGGCGAGCACACTGACACCCCTAGATTAGCCACCCTCCTCCTCCCATCCTCCTCCGCGACCCCCTTCCTCCTCCCTTGCCGCGGCTTGCACGGACGGACATCGCCGCCACACCTGAGCCCCTCCCGACGATCGTCGGCGCACCACCACCGACCGCCGTTACTCTAAACCCCATGCGAACCCCCTCCGGCCGAGCTCTCGGGCTCCGACGGCCGCTCCGGCTGCCTCCCCCTACGCCTCCTCTATGGGGGTGGTGTGGGAGAGGCCGGCCAAGCGCTCACCGGTGCTCCAGGCCGCCCCTTCCGTCGGCCACCGTTGCGCAGGAACCAGCCCGCGCGCTGGTCTCGTGGAGAAGATGAACATGGGGGGGTGGGGGGGTAAATCTGTAATTTCCCCCGGTTAGTGTAAGTAAACCCCAGACCTGACCCGGTAGACCAACTGCAGACCCGACCCGACCTTTGCAGACCCAACCCACACAGTGAACCGGTCTGGTTCACCTGAACCAGACCCATGAACCAGTCAATTTTGGTTCGACTGCCATTTCTCCGTCCGAACTCGGAATTAGATGAAACCAGTGCCATTTCGACTGACTTGGAAAGTCCTACCTATTGACCATAGTTTAGCATAGTAATTATAATGTTTAATACCCTGTTTTATCCTTGGAACCGATCTTATCATGGTACTGTGGTTTGACCGCTGTTTCATCGTCAGAACTCAGATTCGGACGAAACCAGCGGCATCGTGCTCAGAATATTGAGTCCTACCTATTAAACCTAGAAGATAACCCTAGAACTGTCACACCCCGGTTTTCCATACAAAGGAAAACTATCCAACTCGGGGGTGAGAAGGTAGAAGTTATGAGTTTGAATTTACTTGATAAAATATCACCATTTATTTTTTTAAAAAAAATGGTGAAAGCTACGCTACTGAAAAGGTAGCCTTGAGGAGAGGCCTACCATATGTCAACTGGTATCGAGCAACAGATATTACCATAACTAACAAAACTAACCAACAATCCCAACCAGAAAGGAAAATCCAAACATGTCCATACTAATTCCCAATTACACCAAATGTTGAAGAAGATAAAGACTACTAGCTACTAACGAGAAATCTGATCACTGCTGCTCCAAGACCATGCCTGCTTTTAACCACCGTCTACTGCTGACCTGAAACTGGATCTGCCCGTGGGAATGAGCAGCCCCCATGAGAATGGGAGATTAGTCGTGTGAAAAACGACTAGTAAGGCTACTAATACTAAGCTACTACTCCAGTATTCTATTTAATGTGACTAAGCATGCATTCAATTATAATACTCCTATAATTTCAAAATAAATAAACAAGCTCTATCTATAAATTGCACATTCATAGAATCATTAAGTTCTGCAGAAAAGATGTACATGCAAGTAAATTAGTTATTTGTGAACCGTCGGTTTTCTACCAGTTCCGACAACAGAAACCTATTGGACACAAGTTACCTTGGATCCTCCAGTAGAAAAGTTTACCCAAATGGCCAAGAGGGGTTTCCCGTCTCTCACGGAGGAGCTCTACCGCCCAACTTACTTTTTCGAGGTCATACCTCAGGAGTGGACTACTAGGCCAAGGCTCTCAAGCCCCCTGGCTTTACCGCCTGCCCAACCCCGTGACCCTACCTACTTTATTCAGATTGTGCACGAGTAGTGGTTCACCTTCCACTCGTGCACACGGGTCTCCCTACACACTTCCCTCTAGGAAGCAACAATGTCACATCTCAGTCAAATGATGATTCAATACTATCCATCCTGCCTCAGTTACCGAGACAGCCGGTATCGTTGCTCATCGGCAACTCAACCAAGTTCATATATAAGTTAACATATCTCAAGCATAATTCATAAGTGATTGTTATATCTATATTCATAGAATGACATGTTCTCAATGTACTATTACCATGCTATCAAATATCTCATTGTTCAAGTTTAAAGCAATTAGACGATAACCATCTTCGCATGTAATGATGTGCCCACTCCCCACATGCGATTTAACACATGCATTAGGCACATCATTCCCCATGCCAGCTTCAGAATACTACAAAGCTACACTAAACAGTCTACTATTGTAGATGACATAGTAAGAGTAACTTACCTTAGGTAGAGTAGCAAGCTCCTGTACAAGGTGTCCTAATGTCCACACCCGGGTATCCAAGTGCACGACCACCACTAGGAAGCTCCAATGCTAAAACACATCAAATAAGAAGGCATCACTAACCTAGCAACTAAACGACAATGGGTCGGTAGATTTGGATCGCACAAACGTGATTGATAGAATGAAGGTTCGTAGGGGTCAAATCAGTGCGATACGGTGGCTAGACCTATCCTCGACATGGGCAAGTGTGTACAGGGGTTACAAGCTAACCCACCAGATTTTCCATTCTAAAGGATTAAAAAAAAAGGGTCTATGGAGGAAATCCAGGTCACCCTCGGTAGGGGACCGGTGCTGGGTTGATAACACGGGGACCCGTGTAATCATACGGCCCAAAATCAAATTCTATAGGATAAATATAGACTCAGGGTATTAACCCCAAGCCATCAGGTCCGTCTTGGAAAAATAATTCTAATGACGCCAATTTCGCCCAAATCTGAATTCGGACGAAGAAATAGTGGTCGAACCACGGAAGCCGACTAGTTCGGTTCCATGGCGGTAAACAGGATTTTAAAAGAGGTTTGTACAGGATAAAACCTAGATTATCAGGTAGTATTTTTCGAGCCGGTTCCAATGCCACCAGTTTCGCGGCATTCCGACGTCGGACGAAGAATCCATGCCCAAACCAAGATCTATAGTTCAATAGTGGTTCAAAATTTAAACCGGGTTCAAGGGCTGGTCTAACCTAACTTAAAAGAACAATACCCGAAATTCCCTCTATGTCCCTTTTCTTCTCCACCCAACCAACGAACCAGAGGTTGGGTTCCCATGAAACCTATGGGCCAACCTCTCAACTCCGACCAACTCCGGCAACTCGGGAGGGTTCGTACGGCTTGCTAAGCACCACTCAGGTCTTCGGGGCCCATCGATGGCCACCACATGATCCGTACCCGACTCGTGAAAAAGGGAGAGAAGCCATGGCTGCGGGTTGCTCGGCTTGGCTTGGACGCTTGGGTTGGGTTGGGGATGATTGGTCGGATCCCGACCGGTGAGGGTGTGGCCGGTGGTGGTGTCAAGAAGGAGAGGAGCGGAGGAGGAGAAGAGAGAGGGGGAGGAAGAACCTGGGAGAAAGGAGAGGAATCCGGTGCCGATGCTCCAACAACGGTGAGACCTCCACTCCGGCTGTTCTCGAGCGGCACGAACACGCGAGAAGAGGAGAAGAATGACGGCTAGGAGAAGGCTAGGGTTCTCTCATGCAAGGCTTTATAAAGAGAGGAGGGATGAAACCCTCAACAAAATGACACCGTCCGATAATAATCGGACGACCCTCATCTCATCAGAATGATCCAAGGGAGATGGAAAAGCTCAGCTGCGTGTAGAGGTTGTTGTAGGAAGTCGGGTCGGGTCTAATACCACCTACAAAACCCAACTACAAACATCCGAGAAGTTGTTCCCTTCTACTCACAAACAGGAAAAGCTCTAAACTTCTCATTCGGACTCCGATCCGCGGGTGTGAGTAGTCCCCGGAGAAGGATTCGACGAGCCGAACGCAACCGTGCTAGTCTTGTCTCCATCCGACTATTCTATCAAGTGCAGTTATATAAAGGGTAAAAATTACTAAACCGTTAACCTTTTTCTAAGACCTCGAAATAAAATAATCAAATAAAAAAAAATTCCACTACAGCCGTCTCGGCGAGACGACTCCATTGGTACAGGTTTTGTCAAATTCTGATGCCCTTAAATAGATTGATTTCAATATATTTAAAACTATTCACATAAACCCCAAACGGGTGTGCAAAATCTCCTGTTGCGAAAACCCCGCAACCCTGGTCACAACAGTACCAGCAAATGACATTGCTACTTATATTACCAACTGTCTTATCAAATGATGATAATCACGCATAAAAATTATTAATCCAAAGTACCCCAAAATATCCGGGCATTACATCCTACCCCCCTTAGAAAAATTTCGTCCCGAAATTGAAATCAATTAGATGACTCACCAAACAAAGAGGGATATCGAGACCGCATCTCGGACTCCAATTCCCACGTAGCTTCATCTTCAGCATGATGATTCCAAAGCACCTTGACCATACGGATGGTCTTGGTGCGCAACACCTTCTCTTCACTAGCTAGAATTCGGACAGGCTTCTCCTCATAAGTTGCATCCTTGTTGAGGTCTAGATCTTGCCAATCCAGCACGTGTGATGGGTCTGGCTCATACTTCCGAAGCATCGATACATGAAAGACTGCATGAATCGCTGAGAGCCGAGGGGGCAAAGCTAGGAGATACGCCACCTCGCCGACTCTATCCAGAATCTCGAACGGTCCAATATACCTCGGGGCTAGCTTCCCTCTCTTTCCAAACCGAAAAACCCCATGCCTAGGAGAAACCTTTAGAAAAACTCGGTCACCAACCACAAACTCAAGAGGGCGCCGACGCTTGTCAGCATAACTCTTCTGCCTACTCTGAGCTGCTCGCAGACGTTCTCGTATCAGATGCACCTTCTCCGTAGTCTCCTGAACAAGGTCTGGTCCTACCAGGCTCCGCTCACCTACCTCTGCCCAACAGAGAGGGGACCGACACGGCCTCCCATACAATGCCTCGAAGGGAGCCATGCCGATACTCGCCTGATAGCTGTTGTTGTATGCAAACTCCACTAGCGGTAAATGGTCTTCCCAACTGCCTCCAAAGTCAATCACACAAGCTCGCAGCATGTCCTCCAAGATCTGAATAGTCCTCTCAGATTGGCCATCTGTCTGAGGGTGGAAGGCCGTACTGAGACAGAGCTTGGTCCCCAAAGCTAATTGTAGACTACTCCAAAACTGAGAAGCAAAGTTGGGATCTCGATCAGAAACGATAGTGACAGGAACTCCATGAAGCTTGACTATTTCCTTCAGGTATAGCTTTGCTCGCTCATTGCTTGACATTGTCGTTCGCATGGGAAGAAAATGCGCTGACTTTGTCAATCGATCTACTATCACCCAAATTGAGTCATGCTTATTTCGTGATAGGGGAAATCCAGAGACGAAATCCATAGTAAGGTGCTCCCACTTCCACTCTGCTACTGGCAATGGCTGTAAAGGACCAGCGGGTCTCTGGTGTTCTGCTTTGACCTGCTGACAGGTCAAACACTTCGCTACAAACTGGGCTATGTCTCTCTTCATCCCACTCCACCATAATTGACTCTTCAAGTCGCGATACATCTTCGTACCACCAGGGTGAATAGTAAATCTTGATCTATGGGCTTCAGTAAGTACCTCTTCACGAATCTCTGAGTTCTCTGGAAGACAAAGTCTCCCTTTGAACCTAAGTCCTCCATCAGAACCAATAGACCAATCCTGGTCCATTCCTCCGTTCTGGCACCGAGTCCTGACCTCCTCTAGATTTGAATCTAGTCACTGCGCTGTAATCACTCTCTGATATAAGGTCGGTTGAGCCTGTATACTGCACAAGACCGTATGTGTAGGCTCCCATTGCACCATTAGGTCAAAACCCTCGATGGTTACCAACAACTCCCTCCGATCAGCTATCAACCTGGACAACCTACTATGGAACTTTCTGCTCAAGGCATCCGCTACAACATTAGCCTTACCAGGATGATAAGAAAACCCATAATCGTAGTCTGCCAAAACCTCAACCCATCTCCTTTGGCGCACGTTGAGGTCCTTCTGGGAGGAAATGTACTGCAGACTCTTATGATCACAAAATACCTCAAACTCCTCACCGTATAAGTAATGCCGCCAGATCTTGAGTACAAACACTACGGCTGCCAGCTCTAAGTCATGGGTAGGATAATTCCTCTCGTGCTGCTTCAGCTGCCTAGAAGCATAAGCCACAACCTTGCCATCCTGCATCAATACACCCCCAAGACCCGTCTGAGAGGCATCCGTAAAAACCACATACTTCTTCCCACTGATCGGCACTGTGAGGACAGGGGCTGAGGTTAATCGCCGCTTCAACTCCTGGAACGACTGCTCACAACCTTCAGACCACTCGAACTTCACTCCTTTCTTTGTCAGGCGAGTGAGTGGGCTAGCCAGCTGAAAGAAACCTTCCACGAACCTCCTGTAGTAACCAGCCAAGCCTAAGAAACTACGAATCTCGAAGACGTTCTTCGGTGGCTCCCAATCTAGAACTGCTTCTATTTTTGCCGGGTCTACTGAAATGCCTTCCTCTGAGACCACATGTCCCAAGAACTTCACCTCCTTCATCCAAAACTCGCACTTACTGAGCTTGGCATAAAGATGGTGGTCTCGCAAGAGCTGCAGGGAAATTCTCAGGTGTTCCTCGTGCTCCTCCTCAGATTGTGAGTAGATAAGAACATCATCTACAAAGATCACCACAAATCGGTCTAGGTATGGCCTGAAGACTCGGTTCATGAGGTCCATGAAGGCGGCTGGAGCATTGGTCAAACCAAATGGCATCACCAAGAACTCATAGTGACCATACCTTGTTCGAAAAGCCGTCTTCGAAACATCATCTTTCTTCACTAGTAACTGATGGTATCCCGTCCTCAGATCAAATTTGGAGAAATACTTCGCTCCTTTTAATTGATCAAAGAGATCATCGATCCTTGGCAACGGGTACCTATTCTTCACTGTAACAGCATTCAACCTCCGGTAATCAATACAGAGCCGCTTTGTTCCATCCTTCTTTTGAGCAAAAAGGACTGGGGCACCCCATGGAGAAACACTAGGGCGAATGAATCCAAGGTCTAAAAGCTCTTCTAGCTGTACCTTCAATTCTCTAAGCTCTGCTGGGGCTATTCGGTATGGAGCTATGGAAATAGGTGCAGTTCCAGGAAGTAACTCGATACCGAATTCTACTTCTCTAGCTGGAGGCAAACCTGGAAGCTGATCTGGAAAAACATCCATGAAGTCTTGAACAACCAGGAAAATTTTTGGGGGGATGCCTTCGTCAATCTCGCTCGTCAGCTGCGCCAAGAGACTAAGACTGGACTTCCGCTGCGGAATCGGGTACAAAAGGGCCATCTTATTCCCAATAAAGACAAAACGCTCGCTATCTGGTGGTGTAAAAGAAATCTTCTTGGAATAGCAATCCAACGCTGCATGGTAGGAGGCTAACCAATCCATGCCGAGAAGAACATCCATACCTCCAAGGTGAAGGATAATCAGGTCTGCCAAATGTTGCTTATCTCCAATATGGATTACACAATCTCGACAGACTCTATCCACATCCACGTACGCTCCAAGTGGTGAGATCACCGATAAGACTTGGCCCAAGGGCTCTGACTCTAGTCCCAAGACAGCAGCAAAACTAGGTACTATATAGGAGTGTGTGGACCCAGAGTCAAAAACCACATGTGCTAAGGTAGAGAAAACAGGAAGTGAACCTGGTTGTAGCAATATGATATGTAAGGAAGACAATACCCTACTCAATTCAATAACAGAAGCTAACTACTAGTTAGAAGGGTACCTTCTATGACCGCACCAGAAGCTCCCTGATCCTGACCGATCAACATATACGCCCTTCCCTGTTTCTGCTGACTACCGCCGCCCTGGCGAGGAGGAGGCATCCACTGCTGCTGTTGGGGAGGACGATATTGCTGAGACCTCTGGTGTTGTGGCTGGGGAACTGGTGGAGGTGGAAGAGCTGGTCTAACTGGGGGTGCTGGAAGAGCTACTCGTGGGGCCCGATGAGGACAATCACGCTTTATATGGTCTGGGGCACCACAAGTAAAACATCCTGCTCTCGGGCGATAAGCCTGAAAACCACCAGAAGGCCGGGACTGAAACTATCGCTGCTGCTGAGGTCGAGCCTCCGATGTTTTCGACTTCTTCTGAAAGGATGGTTCACCACGACTACTACCACTCCGCTTCTCAAGTATCTTACGAGAATCCTCCAGTTCCTGCTCTACAGTAAGTGATCGAGTGACCACCTCCTCATAAGACCGGCCCATGAATACCGCAACCTTTCCTCTTATTATTGGATTAAGCCCAATCTCAAAACGCTTAGCCTTCCGGGCATCAGTAGCTACCAAGTGTGGGGCATACCTGGCAAGCTCAGAAAACTTAGCCTCATACTGCGCTACCTTACGAGTCCCTTGATAGAGGGCCAAGAACTCTGCTTCCATCTTGTCTTGTATGGGCACTGGGAAAAACTTCTTACGAAAGATCTCCTCAAATTCTTGCCACTCGATGGCTCCTCGATCTGCTGCCCTCGAACTCAAAACTGACTGCCACCAGAACTCTGCCTCTGCCTCAAACTGGTAGGAAGCAAGAGAAACTCGCCTCTTTCCAATCACCTCCAAGACGTTCAGTACCTTCTGGATCTGTTGCAGCCATCGGTCTGCCTCCAATGGGTTTGGTTCACCCTTGAAGATTGAGGGATACATCGCACGAAACTCCTTCATTAGTTTCCCCATACGATCTCCCTCAGCTCGAGGTGCACCCTGCTGTTGAGTTTGAGTAGCCTGAGCTAGCGCCGCCTGCGCTGCAGTAGTCTGCTCTTGTGCAGCCTGCTGTTGACGCTCTACTACCTCCTGCTGACGTTGCATCATAGCCTGTTGCTGACGCATCATGTCAGCCATACCCTGCAGCATCTCTGCCGGAGTCTGGCTATGCACCACAGGCTCAGACGAGGAAGAAGTTTGACCTCTCGTGAGAACCATCTGCAAATAACCACCATGATCAAAATCTCTGTAAGAATAACTATCCTAAGACTTAACTACTTCCTATCCCCTAGGGTCATATCCCTAGCTCTGCTACCAAGTTGTCACACCCCGGTTTTCCATACAAAGGAAAACTATCCAACTCGGGGGTGAGAAGGTAGAAGTTATGAGTTTGAATTTACTTGATAAAATATCACCATTTATTTTTTTTAAAAAAATGGTGAAAGCTACGCTACTGAAAAGGTAGCCTTGAGGAGAGGCCTACCATATGTCAACTGGTATCGAGCAACAGATATTACCATAACTAACAAAACTAACCAACAATCCCAACCAGAAAGGAAAATCCAAACATGTCCATACTAATTCCCAATTACACCAAATGTTGAAGAAGATAAAGACTACTAGCTACTAACGAGAAATCTGATCACTGCTGCTCCAAGACCATGCCTGCTTTTAACCACCGTCTACTGCTGACCTGAAACTGGATCTGCCCGTGGGAATGAGCAGCCCCCATGAGAATGGGAGATTAGTCGTGTGAAAAACGACTAGTAAGGCTACTAATACTAAGCTACTACTCCAGTATTCTATTTAATGTGACTAAGCATGCATTCAATTATAATACTCCTATAATTTCAAAATAAATAAACAAGCTCTATCTATAAATTGCACATTCATAGAATCATTAAGTTCTGCAGAAAAGATGTACATGCAAGTAAATTAGTTATTTGTGAACCGTCGGTTTTCTACCAGTTCCGACAACAGAAACCTATTGGACACAAGTTACCTTGGATCCTCCAGTAGAAAAGTTTACCCAAATGGCCAAGAGGGGTTTCCCGTCTCTCACGGAGGAGCTCTACCGCCCAACTTACTTTTTCGAGGTCATACCTCAGGAGTGGACTACTAGGCCAAGGCTCTCAAGCCCCCTGGCTTTACCGCCTGCCCAACCCCGTGACCCTACCTACTTTATTCAGATTGTGCACGAGTAGTGGTTCACCTTCCACTCGTGCACACGGGTCTCCCTACACACTTCCCTCTAGGAAGCAACAATGTCACATCTCAGTCAAATGATGATTCAATACTATCCATCCTGCCTCAGTTACCGAGACAGCCGGTATCGTTGCTCATCGGCAACTCAACCAAGTTCATATATAAGTTAACATATCTCAAGCATAATTCATAAGTGATTGTTATATCTATATTCATAGAATGACATGTTCTCAATGTACTATTACCATGCTATCAAATATCTCATTGTTCAAGTTTAAAGCAATTAGACGATAACCATCTTCGCATGTAATGATGTGCCCACTCCCCACATGCGATTTAACACATGCATTAGGCACATCATTCCCCATGCCAGCTTCAGAATACTACAAAGCTACACTAAACAGTCTACTATTGTAGATGACATAGTAAGAGTAACTTACCTTAGGTAGAGTAGCAAGCTCCTGTACAAGGTGTCCTAATGTCCACACCCGGATATCCAAGTGCACGACCACCACTAGGAAGCTCCAATGCTAAAACACATCAAATAAGAAGGCATCACTAACCTAGCAACTAAACGACAATGGGTCGGTAGATTTGGATCGCACAAACGTGATTGATAGAATGAAGGTTCGTAGGGGTCAAATCAGTGCGATACGGTGGCTAGACCTATCCTCGACATGGGCAAGTGTGTACAGGGGTTACAAGCTAACCCACCAGATTTTCCATTCTAAAGGATTAAAAAAAAAGGGTCTATGGAGGAAATCCAGGTCACCCTCGGTAGGGGACCGGTGCTGGGTTGATAACACGGGGACCCGTGTAATCATACGGCCCAAAATCAAATTCTATAGGATAAATATAGACTCAGGGTATTAACCCCAAGCCATCAGGTCCGTCTTGGAAAAATAATTCTAATGACGCCAATTTCGCCCAAATCTGAATTCGGACGAAGAAATAGTGGTCGAACCACGGAAGCCGACTAGTTCGGTTCCATGGCGGTAAACAGGATTTTAAAAGAGGTTTGTACAGGATAAAACCTAGATTATCAGGTAGTATTTTTCGAGCCGGTTCCAATGCCACCAGTTTCGCGGCATTCCGACGTCGGACGAAGAATCCATGCCCAAACCAAGATCTATAGTTCAATAGTGGTTCAAAATTTAAACCGGGTTCAAGGGCTGGTCTAACCTAACTTAAAAGAACAATACCCGAAATTCCCTCTATGTCCCTTTTCTTCTCCACCCAACCAACGAACCAGAGGTTGGGTTCCCATGAAACCTATGGGCCAACCTCTCAACTCCGACCAACTCCGGCAACTCGGGAGGGTTCGTACGGCTTGCTAAGCACCACTCAGGTCTTCGGGGCCCATCGATGGCCACCACATGATCCGTACCCGACTCGTGAAAAAGGGAGAGAAGCCATGGCTGCGGGTTGCTCGGCTTGGCTTGGACGCTTGGGTTGGGTTGGGGATGATTGGTCGGATCCCGACCGGTGAGGGTGTGGCCGGTGGTGGTGTCAAGAAGGAGAGGAGCGGAGGAGGAGAAGAGAGAGGGGGAGGAAGAACCTGGGAGAAAGGAGAGGAATCCGGTGCCGATGCTCCAACAACGGTGAGACCTCCACTCCGGCTGTTCTCGAGCGGCACGAACACGCGAGAAGAGGAGAAGAATGACGGCTAGGAGAAGGCTAGGGTTCTCTCATGCAAGGCTTTATAAAGAGAGGAGGGATGAAACCCTCAACAAAATGACACCGTCCGATAATAATCGGACGACCCTCATCTCATCGGAATGATCCAAGGGAGATGGAAAAGCTCAGCTGCGTGTAGAGGTTGTTGTAGGAAGTCGGGTCGGGTCTAATACCACCTACAAAACCCAACTACAAACATCCGAGAAGTTGTTCCCTTCTACTCACAAACAGGAAAAGCTCTAAACTTCTCATTCGGACTCCGATCCGCGGGTGTGAGTAGTCCCCGGAGAAGGATTCGACGAGCCGAACGCAACCGTGCTAGTCTTGTCTCCATCCGACTATTCTATCAAGTGCAGTTATATAAAGGGTAAAAATTACTAAACCGTTAACCTTTTTCTAAGACCTCGAAATAAAATAATCAAATAAAAAAAAATTCCACTACAGCCGTCTCGGCGAGACGACTCCATTGGTACAGGTTTTGTCAAATTCTGATGCCCTTAAATAGATTGATTTCAATATATTTAAAACTATTCACATAAACCCCAAACGGGTGTGCAAAATCTCCTGTTGCGAAAACCCCGCAACCCTGGTCACAACAGTACCAGCAAATGACATTGCTACTTATATTACCAACTGTCTT